>JADLZL010003880.1:0-136713 GCA_015844335.1 Chrysopogon serrulatus
TGATAAATAATGATAATGATTAGTCATCATAAATAGATAAACATCAGAGCTCTTCTAGTCATAACAATAGCTAGCCAATGGATAAACTCGGGGAATAAATACTAAGGTAATTCAATAACTACGTCAATGAATAACTCTAATTAGTGCAACTATATCTAGCAATCATTGTTAAGTTAACCCTATATCATTATCACATGTAAAGAGGCATCAACTAATGAGGGTATTAAGACACAAGGGTCACCTCCTTCGCGACCGTGCCCATGCTAGTCCTACGCACGGAGGGTGGACTACGAGAGGAACCAACGCAGCTGTCACCTGCGCGGACTACCACACGCCCCGGCACGTCCGTGGTGCACTCGCAGATAAACAAGATATCTAGACACCACGTCTACATATTGTCTACCATCTACCCGGCCGCTTGGGTAAACGCTATACTGAGCAATTACATGAATTCAATAAGATCAAACCAACTATCCTAGACATATAATCAAAGTAGACAATGACTATTGCAATTAAGAATATATAAGAGATTAAGAACAATGTTGCCTGAATTATAATGAATACAATAAGAGCAAAGTTCTAGAACTATACCGAACTCTGCGCTCCAGACAGACGCTAGGGGCTCCAGATCCCGCTGAAGAACTAGAACTCTTCTACTTCTAATCTAACTAGGCTAAAGCTATGAACTAGAGAGGCTCTGATGAACTAGAGAAGGCTCTTGATGGATTGATCTCCAAATGACTTGATGCTTTAGGGAGGGGGTCTACCCCTTTATTTATAGCCCGGTGGGATCGACGTGCGCCGCAGGATCAAACCGACGTAACCAAGGGCCAAGATGACTCCTCGTAGGCGGTGGAGGAAGCTTCCAGAAGGGGGGCCGAAACCCTAGAGTTGGGGCGTCGGTCGGCCCAAGGTGGGGCCGGCCGGCCCCACTTTTCCTCCTCTCGGGGTCCCGTTGCTTCGGGTGTCTTCTAGATGCTTCTTGAGCCCAATCGTGATATTTCCGTGGCGGATAAGTTTTCGTGCTAAATATGCACTAGAATCCCTCTTTTTTAGCTTTTCTGAAAATCACCCTGGAAAATACAGAATATGCAAAACTCGTGGAAATTGTCAGATAAAACCCTAGACTAGTGTATTTTCTTGTTTTCATTCGGATAAAAAGCCCTAGTAAAAGTTGACGCTAACGAATGTCAACAGCGAGGTGGTTAGAGGAGATATGCGTGAGACTTGAGGTCAAGCTATCAAGCCCAACGCTCGTTCATGCGAGCATATTGCATGTGAATTGTGACTACCTAGCATGGGCCTCCCTGAAATAAAATATTTTTTGGACCCGATTTATGATTTCTGAGAGATATTTTGTAGATGTGGCTTTTTTTTGTTATTTTGGGCACGATTTATTTTTTCATAAACAATTTGTAAAGGCAACTCCTGTTTCTAGTATAGCTCTAACAAATCAATTGTAAATGCGAATCTTGTTTCCAAACCCTACTTTAAATCTTTGTCGATTTGTAGAACGAAACAACTAGAAGAGGTTGGACTAGCCAGTGCATCTATAGAGATTTTTCAGCTGTCTCTATAAATGTTTTGTGTAGTAGTGAAAATAGAATCATTAGATTCTAAGTAAACAAATTTAGCAAAATGTGAATGTGAGTTGTCTTTATACTGGATTAATAATAGAATTAATTCTGAAAACCAAGAAGAAGCATGTATATATAGCTTTTTTTTTTTGAGCAAAGCATGTATATATATATAGCTGGTGTTATTATCTCAAGCGATGATATAGAAGTCATAAAGCCCATGTGTTCGAAAAGCCCATGTTGAGTACGGTCCGTCTCAGAATGTAACGGCCCTTGCTAAGATATACGTATACTTTTTCACAATAGCAATCGACATAAGCCAATAGGCGATTTAAAGTAAATAGTGTATGTACAAGAAAGGACATTGGATCCATTGATGAGAATTACATTTTTTTATGTGTGTATGTGTATATGTGTACTGCAACACCAACTAATCACAACTCATTCCAATTATTTTGTCTTCAGCACCGGTCTACAGTCCCTGAGAGCTTCCTACTGGGTCACGGCTCATGATACGTTACACGAGCTGGTTTCAAGGTACAGTACTGTGCATCCATAACGAAAAAGGCAATGCACTAGTATAGTAGAGCTGTACGTAGAGCAGTCCCTCCGACCACGGTTCCAGACAGCTAAGCGTACGTAGGACCCTGCTCTTGTCATGATTTTTCAAGCGCATTTTTGTTTCTTGCATTTGGTCCTATGCGCCCGTGGTCTTCCCCACACTCTCTTCCTAGGCGGAGCGGAGCGCATCAGGTCATCATCAAATAGGGCGATTGAGCTGAATGGCCTGGCCCAACGAAGCCGAAGGAAAAGGAAAGAAGCCAGCGTTGCCGCGTGCCGGCGTGCGTGTGCCGGCGACGGCGAGCAGCCGAGAGCACCACCGCTTGGGGAATCCAGGCGCCAGCTCCGCACGGTTGGCGAGGCAAGACGACTGTGCAATCTGCAAGAGGGTCCACCTGCCGATGCGCTGTGGTACGGTGCCTTCTTTTCTTTTTTTGCTACTACTGTATCTCTTTTGGCGTGTGGCAGAATGAAACTGACGCAAAACATTCTTTTACAATTTACATGATGGTAGTACTGCATAAAAATAATGCGTGTATTCTGCACGTCTGAAAATTGTATTATTTTGTACAAGTGTATCAGAGCGGAGATGCATGTATTCATTCCCAAGAACCATTCTTGGTGGAGGTGGGAAAACAAATACTACAGTATATTTGACCGTGCTGCTGCTGCTGCTGCACTGTACACAAGAGTGTGATTGGTATGGTACTAGGACAGTATGCTCCGCCACAATCATCAGTAGTGGTAGGTTCCTCGTCTGTGGTCCAAAACCAAGACCTTACCGTCTCCACCACAACACGACACACACGCTATTTAAGAAGATGAAGAAGTCCATTTGACCGCTACCTTGTATTATTCTAATTCAGATTTTACTGTGTTGAGTGTTGACAAGTCTACAGAAAATATACAAACAACGAAAACATTAAATTAGATTTACTAGATATGAAATATATTTTAATAGTATATTGTGTTTGTTTAATATAGTATATCTTAATAGATTGAGTACTACAGTAAAATTAACTTCCATGTAGCAAGAGCAACTCTAACAACTTTTTTATACCATTTCTTATCAATAGGAAGAGATTTTAGTGAGGCCCTGTTTGTTTTTCTCTTTCAAAATTTTGCACCTATCATATCAAATATTTGGACACATGTATGAAGTATTAAATATATATTAAAAATAGCTAATTGTACAGATTGTGAGTATTTTGTGAAAAAATCTTTTAAATCTAATTAGACCATAATTTTGATAATGTGGTGCTATAGTAAACATGTATTAGTGACGAATTAATTAGGCTTAAAAAATTGATCTTGCAGTGAGCTCGGTAATTTATTTTTTTATGAGCATCTGAATACCCCATGTGACACCTCATAAAACATGTGAGAGCATCTCCAATAGTTTTTCATATTTTATTCCCCATCTTACAGTATTTGCCAACTCCTAAAATAATACAGGGAGGAAAAAATAAGACCATCTTCAAGAGTACCCCATAATAGATTTCCAAAAATATCAAAACTGGATGCATTACACATTTACACTGACAGTAGCATGCAATCTACATCCTTGGTAATGCAAAACCAAATAGTAGTTCAATGAAATCCAAAAATAACTGAAAACGAAATAGTACTACATTGACATCCACTATTTCGAATTGGCCATCTAGCAGACTAGCACAGGCAGCAGTAGCAGACGAGCACATCAGAGAGCAGCATCTATTGAAAGAAAAAAAAATTGAACACTGGCCACACACAACCAAGCCCAGGGCCATCGCAATCCATTTGCAAGGAAAGAGCCAGCCGGGACAAGGCCACCACTGCCAGGCGCATCCAGCCACGGAGGCCAACCGTGGCCTCTGCTATGCCAGGAGCGCGTAGCGGCCGGTTGTGCCTGCTCCTACTGTGGCCAGTGCCGGCCGGCCCAGGCGGCGGCCAGGAGCGGCCTCTGCTAAACCCTACGAGGCGGAAGTCCTGAACTAGCGTCGCTGGCATCGACGAAACCTTTCCCTGAGGAGAGGAGGCGCGGGAAACCCTTCGCAGCCGCGCGGGAGCAAGAGAAGAACCGGCACTGCGAGCGTTTGCGCGTACGTAACCACGGAGTACGCAATTTTACACACAAACCTGGAGATTTTGCCAACGTCCAAAAGATATAGAAGTTATGGAGAACTGTTAGAGAGGATTTTTTTTCTACCCAAAAAACAAGGATGGAAAAAAGTTATGAAGATCTTAGATATTCTCTGACACCCCAAAACTTTGCTTTAGATCCTAACACTCTCTAACAACTTTTTCAATTAGATTATCAAAAGATTGACATCCTTTATCCTAGTTTCTCGTTAACAAAAAATAGATAGCAAAATTACTCTACAAATGAGCACAAAATATGGCGATGGTGTTAGAGATGGATTGAAAGATAGAGAGTGAGTTTTAAAACTACACTTGGAGGTCATCTAAGCTGGTACATGCGTACAGCCCGACATTTATTCTTGTATACTTCCTCCGTTTCAAAAATCATACAATTCTCATATCCCGAGGAATCAAACATTCTGAACTTTGATTAAAATTATATGGAAAAGTACTTAAATTTATGAGACAAAATAAGTATTATTAGATCGTTTATAAAATATATTTTTATAATAAATTTATTTTAAGATATAAATACTAATATTTTTTGTTAAAAAGTTGGTTAAAGTTGATATAGTTTGACTGGACGCACTTCCTATAATTGTATGTTTTTTGGAACGGAGGGAGTACGAATTAATTACTCCTACATTCGTTTCATTTTTCTAAAACATAGTATAAATAAAATTAAGAAAAACGCTAGTGAACCACAGAGTAATACAGTATAAACACACACACACCCCATAGGAAAATGCTAGGGCTAGGGGAACCACATTATCGAGTTGGAAAAGACTTCAAGTTGGATACAGTCAATAATTCGTTATTTTTATTTTTTATTTCAAAATAGGCTGAGCCTTTTAATGATCCTAATAAAGTACTGTGGTGAATAATCGATTCTCAGGGAGTGTATTCGTCTCAATCTCTTTATAAGATCATTAACTTTAGTGGTCTTTGAAAGTGCCTCCTAGAGTTCACTTTTTCCTTTGGCTTTTATCAAAAAACAAGCTTCTTACAAGAGATAACTTAGCTATTAGAAGAAAGGTAGAAGATCCTTCCTGCTTGTTGTGTGAAGAAGCTAAATCAATTCAGCATCTCTTTTTTGATTGTGTAGTAGCTAAACAGCTTTGGTGGATTGTGATGTCAGATGTGTTAGATAAACAGGTTGGTGATGACTTTGTTTCGATTGGCACTATGTGTGGCTTAGTAACAAAAGTTTTTAGTTGCAAACAGTTTTTGTGCTGCTGCCCTGTGGGGGCTGTGGAAACTGAGAAATAGTTTATGTTTTCAGGGGTTACTTTGGAGGGATTACAAAGTGATGATCTTGAAAATTGTAGCCATGCATGATCCAGAATTGGAGTATCTTATGTCCGGAGGAAAAGGTCCCAGACTTCATGAGAAGCTTGGACAAACCCAAAGCCTAGGCCACGAGACCCCACAGGCTGCCTGATTTAACCAGGTGATCAATGAAGCAGAACAATTCCTGTACAAGACTGGTAATGGCTGGAAGGCTTCGATTTCAGGAGGAGCTTATGGCATGTTAGCTGAAGATCTGGAGAAAATCTGGTCGGAGAAGAAGTGGATCAACCTTCTGTTTAAGGGGCTGAGCTTTGAACTTGTATGAATCCCAGTTATTTGAACCGGACCGGACCGACGGTCGGACCGGTAAAAGCCTGAACCGGAGACTCCACAGGTCTGGTTCACTTAAAAGACCACTTGTGCAATCGAACCACTATAAACCGGTCGAACCGGACGGTTTTTTGTCAAACCGGTGAACCGGCCGGTTCCATTTGAACCAGGGTGGTTTTTTTTTATGTTCAAAAATACTTTGAATGCTTGAATGTTTGGTCTTTTAATACAAAGGCTGGGGCCACCCTTAAACTCTAAAATGTAATAATCAAGCAACATTTATGTAAAAAAAACATCAAACGACCAGACAACCTACGACTTTTCTTTTAAGCAAAAAAAGTTTCTATAACTTATCATCATATTTTTTGGCATAACTTTCTTATACAAAATTTTAAGCAATTTTATAGATAACTTATCATGATATATTTTTCTAAATTGTCTTTATAACCTGATTTTTGTTCATAACTATGAGTGGATAAATTAAACTTATACCATAATACTTTCTCACCATAATTTTTTAGCACAATTTTAATAACAATTTTTACCATAAATTTTTGTTGTATAACGATGTCTCATATAACTTATCTCCAACAAACATCAAAATCTAAAAAAGTAATAGTATATAAAGGAAGAATCAATATTTTAATATGAAAAAATAAAAATTGAATGGATGACGATAACAGTGGACCAAGATTCATACTAAACCCGCACCAATCTAAAGCATATATATGTGGAAGTCAAAATCAAACCAAATTAGACCGTGACTTCAATCACCCACACCAAACCAAAACACTTGTGTGCTCTATCCATTAAAATACATTTACATCCCACCAATTCACCGGTACCTCATACTATTGTTTGTATTTAGTCATAAGTAAAAGCAAAAAAATAAATAGATAAAATAAAAACTCATTTTAAACTCTATTATTCACAGCCAAACTAAATCAGTCCACTTTAATAGGGCCCAACCAAACCAACCCAACAACTTTCTCAGCTTATTTCACCCCAAACCAATACAGCCTAAAAATAAAACCAAACTAAAAAACTAGGCTTAACCCAAACTATTATCAAGTGTCGATGACCATCATTCACTCGGAATTATGATGACAGGCACCCCATTGTTGAGAATCCCAGGATCCCATGAGGAACATCCCATCTCGGAGGCACGCATGTACATTCAGGCTATGTACCATTTTTTTACTAACTATAATTATACAGAAATCCTCCTTATGCACGCAAACTCACCCATTTAAACATATGAACGCAAAGCCTAAGCATCTTAAAAGACTAGTTGACAAACCCTCAAAATCACTGACATTACCGAGGACGCCGCCTCACCGTCGACGGGAACATCATCTACCGCTAAAAGCACAACATCGTTAACACTACTACAGATTCGGTTATCAGTGCCGGCACCTTTGCTGTCGGTTTTGTAAAACCGGCACTGATAACCCATCTGTGCCGGTTGTTTGCTTTGAAAATCGAAACACGGCTGGCAGCCATGAGAACCGACACTGAAGGGCCATATCACTGCCGGTTAGCATTTGGAACCGGCACTGATGGGTTCAGTGTACATCACTGTCGGTTCTAGAGTAGAACCGACATTGAACATACCTTTTCAATGGCGGTTCTAGCTCAAAACCGCCAGTGATGAATTGACACCACAAAAAGGTGGCAGACGTCCTCTTCTTCCTCTCCACTCGCCATTTCGAAAGCAGAGGAATCACGCGCGTGGGGGCCTCTGTCTCCTCCATTGTTGCGGCTGCTGTTCTCCATAAATGAAGCTTGGTTTTCTTGAAATTAGGGCAACTGATTGATTTCTTTGCACTAAAGGTTAGTAGCCAACAGCCAATCCTTGGATTTTGACCATTAATCATGGCTAATTTCTTTGATATGATCTTTATTTTGTGCTTTCTCTTGTAGGGAGCTTGAAATTAGATTTTGAGGGAGGCTTGAAATCGAATTGTGGATAATCTACTGTACAAAAGGTTAGTGTCTACCAACCCATATATTTCTTAGGTATATGTGCATGATCAATGCTCAAGATTGATATTAATTAGTATGTGATATATTAATTGATTAGTGTTAGTTAGCACTAGAGAGTATAGATTAAATTACAATTATGATTAATATTAGTATTGATTAATATTAGTATGTGATACATTAATTGGTTAGTGTTAGTTAGCAAATGAACCAATATGCTTAGTATTGATTAATATTAGTATGTGATGCTATAAGTAATTGTAGGTAGTTAGAAGTTGAGAGTATTATTTGTTTTAGATTTATGAGGAGCAAATTAATCATTTTGTCACCTACCAAAACAATGTTTAATTTAGACTTAAATTATTGTCAATGGTGGAGTCTCCACTATTTACACGTCACCTAGCTAGACATTGTGTGTAGATAAATTATTTTGATGGTAATTTTAATGGTTATGTCACGTACCATAATAATTCTTTATGATTAATCTACCGTAATTTATGTCAACAAATTATTTGTTTGTTATCTTTAATATTGTTTAATATTTGGTGCAAAATAAATGTTCATGGAATAATCTTTAATTCTAATATTATTGTCTCTAATTTTTTTTTTTCTTATATTTCATGTTTCATCGCACAACTATATTGTTTAGCTATAAAATTTAATCTATTTGTGTGCCTGTATCATTTTTTTTGCGTGTCTTGATGTGTCCTAATATTATCAATGCAGAGATGGATCGAGAGTGGATGTACGGTGTGTCCCGAACAGACCCACGGTACTTGATTGGTGTCTCCAACTTCCTCCAAGTAGCCAAAGCTAATGTTCGTGAGGGGCAACCTGTATTCTGTCCATGCAAAGATTGTGGAAATGTTAGAAAATGGAGTAGGTTAGAGTCTATACGGACACATTTGATCACAAGGGGGTTCATGAGATACTACACGATATGGAGTATGCATGGGGAAGTTATTGACAATGTTCCACAAGAACATTACAATGATGATGTGCCCATGCCCGATATAGCCGTCCACGAGAATGCGACAAACGATGATCCCGGTGTCAACACATGTACCGAGGCTACCGCCATTAATGATATGTTGTGGGATACATTAGTCGACGACAATCGGAGCATAATGATGGCATTTCGCAGCAGTTGCTACATGATGTTGAGAGTGGATTTCTTAGCGATAGACAGTTGAAAAAACTAGAGAAAATGAGAAAAGATGGCAAGACACCATTGTATCCAGGGTGTGGACTGAGCAAACTTGAAGCCAACATCATGCTATTAGAGTTCAAATCTTCAAATGGATTGAGCGATAAAGGCTTCGATCAGTTGCTAGGAATAGTAAGGAAACTGCTACCACCACAAAATGAGCTTCCAGAAAAGACATACCTATGTAAGCAAATGATCTGTCCAATCGGTCTTGAGGTTAAAAAAATCCATGCGTGTCCCAATGATTGCATACTATACCGTGGAGATAAATACAAAGACTTGGATGCGTGCCCTAGGTGTAAAGCTCCTAGGTACAAGCAAGGGCCGTCCAACGATGGTAGCAAGACAAAAGGAGGGCCTGTAAAGGTAGTCTGGTATTTTCCTATAGCTCCACGGGTGCATAGGCTATTTGCAAATGTAAAGTCAGCCAAGTTGTTACGCTGGCATGGTGAAGAGCGTAAGAAAGATACAATGCTGCGACACCCAGCCGATGGGGCAAACTGGAGGACTATTAACACTATGTGCTATAAGAACATTGGTGGTGAGGTGCGGCACCTTTGGGTGGGTTTGAGGACAGATGGGATGAATCCTTTCGACCAGGTTAGAAGCAATCATAGCACTTGGCCAGTGACGCTTTGTATATACAACCTTCCACCTTGGCGCTGTATGAAGAGGTCATACATCCAGATGCCACTACTGATCCAAGGGCCGAAACAACCTGGGAACGACATCGATGTTTTTCTAGAACCAGTGATTGATGAACTGTTGGAGTTGTGGCATACAGGGGTACCGGATGTTTGGGATGAGTATAAAAAGGAACATGTGACAATCAAGGTAGTACTAATCGCTACAATCACAGACCTGCCAGGGCGAGGTAGCTTATCTGGATAGAAGACAAAAGGTTATACTGGATGCATAGAGTGCTTGGACTCTACCCATGAGGTACATCTATCGGAAAACAAGAAAATGGCTTATATGGGTCACCGTATGTTCCTACCTGATGACCACCCTTACCGCAGAAACAGAAAAGACTTTGATGGGACAATTGAAAGACGTGGACCTCCAGATTATCGAAGTGGAAAACAGATACTACGAGAGGTTACCAAACTCAATGTTGTCCATGGGAAGGGTGAGGGGGCAGTTCAGGCACCTGCCGAGTCTATATGGAAGAAAAAGTCAATTTTCTGGAAACTACCTTACTGGCCGCTATTGAGTGTACGTCATTGCCTTGATCCAATGCACATTACTAAAAATGTTTGCGGCAACACGCTCAACACCTTAATGAACACAGGAGGCACAGCAAAAGATTCACTCGCAACACGTCTAGATATGAAACACTTGGGGCTGAGGAAGGAGCTGCATCCAGTCACTCTTGAGGATGGTCAAATAAAACTTCCGGTTGCATCATGGACACTGAAAACAACAGAAAAAGAGGTGCTCCTTTCATTCTTCAATGAACTAAAAGTCCCGACAGGGTACTGTGCCAACCCGAAGAGGCTAGTGAACATGAGAGAGTTGAAATTTAACTATGGTTGTATGAAGGCCCATGACTGTCATGTCATTATGACTCAGTTACTCCCAGTAGCCCTACGTGGTATCCTACCTGACAAGGTTCACGCCCCAATCATAAAGTTGTGCTCATTTTTCAATGCAATCTCAGAAAAGGTTATTGATATGTCAAAACTGGACTAGCTGCAGCTGGACATTGTGGAGACACTATGTTGTTTAGAGATGCATTTCCCGCCTACCTTCTTTGATATGTCCGTGCATCTACTTGTTCATCTTGTTGACCAAATTCGAGCCCTTGGCCCAATGTACCTGCATCAGATGTTCCCTTTTGAAAGGTTGATGAAGGTTTTTAGAAAGTATGTTCGGAACAGATTTAGACCAGAAGGCAGTATGGTCGAAGGATGGACAACGGAGGAGGCAATTGAGTTTTGCACATATTATTTGGACATCAATAGTGTCGGAGTTCTAATATCTCGTCATGAGGGAAGACTAGGGGGCAAAGGAACTCTCGGTGAGAAATCCTTCAAGATGCGTGATTACGTTTTTTAGAGGCAGCACACTACTACACAAAAGATTTTGCAAGGCACTTCAAAAATTGAGCTCGGAGGCGATTTTAGCAAAAAACCGCCTCGGTTAATCGATTCCAACCGAGGCAATGCCTCGGTGCAGCAACCGCCTCGGTTAATACATTAACCGAGGCGGTTATTCTTTATAAAAACCGCCTCGGTTAATGTCTATTAACCGAGGCGGTTATTCTAAAATAACCGTCTCGGTTAATAATTAACCGAGGCGGTTTTTATAACAAAACCGCCTCGGTTAATGTATATTAACCGAGGCGGTTATTCTAAAATAACCGTCTCGGTTAATAATATAACCGAGGCGGATATTCTATTTGTAATCATGTAAATCAGGCCCAACATATCAGCCCGGGGACGGCCCAATTTCGCCGTAGTATATAAACTAGACTTAGGTTTCCTCTCCCTCACTCTTTCTTCTCTCTCCCGGCCTCCAGCCTGATGGCGCAGGTTTCCCCTCCACCACAGCTCTCTCGGTCTCCCTCCCCCACACCTCTCCCCCTCCCTCTCCACGGCATGGCCCCCGCCTACCTGATGAGGGAAGGCGCCGCGCCGGGGGGCGACTGCGGTGAGCGCGCGGCGGCGCGAGGAGCTGGGTTTTGGGGCGCGGGCGGCGGCGCGCGAGGAGCGGGACGGGCGTGGGCGGCGGCGCGGGAGCGCGCCGCAGGGTGCGGTGGCGGAAATGGGGCGCCTTCGGTGGATTCGGGTGAGCTCCTCGAGCACTCCCCCGGCTCTTCCGTGCACCGCCTCTCCGACCATCGACAGCGCGCCCCACACTTCCCTTTGACGCGACGAAGCCGGTGCCGACGGCGAGCGATCCGCCGATCCGTTACTAGCGCGGGCGAAGCCGCGGGATGGAAGAGCGGGCGGCGGCGCGGGCGGGCGCCGCTTCGGGCGGCGGCGGCGGCGGGGACGGCCTGCATCCAGGCCCATTAGGGTTTGGGATGGGCTTTTTTCAAATTTTTTTTGTTTTTTTTGCGATTAACCAAGGCGGTTTTCGTAAATTTTTAACCGAGGAGGTTTTCTAACCGCCGTTAAGGCCACGATTAACCGTGACCTTATCTTCGAGGCGGTTAAAAAAACCGCCTCGGTTAACCAAAAATAACCGCCTCGGTTAAGTTTTCTGTAGTAGTGGCAGTTCGCTGTTCTCCAACATGCCACGAGTATAGTGTCATACATTGAAGAGCACCGACAGTTGCTTCAAACTTTATACATCAATAGATCACAAGCTTGGCGTGAAAAGAAACATAAGGAGGAGTTTGTCGACTGGTTACGGTGTCGTTTGATTGGAATAAAATTGAATTCTCAGCTGGATCTACTAGCCAAGGGAGCTTCATCTACATATCTTAAGTATGAAGGGTATGAAATCAATGGATATACATTTTACACTACAAAACAAGATGGAAAGAGCACCTTCCAAAATAGTGGTGTTCGCTTCGATGCCCACGACGAAAACGGCAATGTGGAAGCGACATACTATGGTTCCATAGAGGAAATATGGGAGTTAGACTACGGACAACAATTAAAGGTTGCTCTGTTTCGATGTAAGTGGGTCCACCTTGAGGACGTAAACATTGACAGAGCTGGATTCACAACCATTGATCTAAACAAGACCGCATATAAAGACGATCCATTCGTCCTTGCAAAAGATGTTACGCAAATCTTTTATTCAAGGGACAATGAGACAAAAGGAAGACTCAAAGTAGTTCTGCAAGGGAAAAGGAAGATTGTGGGTGTTGAAGGAGTCACAGACGAAGAAGACTACAAGGGTTACCAGGAAAATGGCTCCATTTGGATCGAGCGTTAACCTAGCTATCCTTGAAGAGAGTGATGAACCGGCTTATGTCCATTGTGATCATGATGAGTCCATCATTGTTCCTGCACCTTAACAAGACTTTTTTTTGAAATTATGTAATTAATCTTAATGATCATGTAATCATACTAGTATATTTAGGTTGCCTCAAGAATTTTATTGTACGACAATAACTGCATCGAAAATATTTTCAACTCATATTGTAGTGTAAATTAATATATTTTAATTATTTCTAATTTTATGAATTGTGGCTCATTCAATTGGGGTAGCTTTTGTTCGAATAAAAGCCGTGTCATCAATTCAATGAACAATGCCAATCCCGCAGCCTTTTGAAAAGGGCGAGGCTCTTGATGGCGGTTTTGCAGCCAGAACCGCCATCGAAGAGAAGTTTTTAGTGTCGGTTCTTTAACAGAACCGCCATCGATGAATGGCTTCGGTGCGGTTCTTATTTAGAGCCACCACCGAAGGCCACATCCATCCAAAAACTTAAAAAAATGCGCGCCTCATAGCTATCTCGGGGAAGGTCCCAGCTCTCATGTATGGCCGATGGCACTTGGCTACCGGCTATATAATGGCAACCCGGGAGGCGTCTCCAAGCAAGTGCTTCCTTTCCTTCGCTCCTCGCTCCTCGTATGTGTGTGTTTTCATATACACCGAGAGGTTTAGGCTGGTTCTACTATATGTTCTCTCTCGGGGAGAACACTAGAGGTTTATCTTTGGCTCTATGTTTTCCCTCTAGGAGAAAGCTTTCGATATATAGATATCACTATGCGTAGTCCAGGATGACACACTAGTGGGTACTAGAAGAATGTTTCTGATGGAGCTACGCGACAGTTTGGAGGTACGGGAGCGAAGTTTCTGTAACATTATATAGCTGTTACATTTACTTCGTATTAGGTTGATGCATCCATGCATGTGCTCTGGACTGCTGCAGCCCGGGCATGGGTTCATCACAGCTACCTCCAAAGGTGTAGCTCTACTACCATCTCCGACATTTTTTGCATCCTCTTTGACCTGACCTGGGTGCTAGAAGAATGTTTCTGAGATGGTTATCTTTTTATGTGATTTTATACTTCGATCGTAACTTTGACCTTGTAGAGAAACAAGGTTTTTGTATTTATGAAATAAATGAAATTTGTATCCTTGGAATGAATGTAATTTGTATGTGTGTGTGTTTCAATTTGTATTTTTTAAATACATAATTTGTATTCTCTCTCACAAATGTAATGTAGAACAGTATAAAACAACTGAGGCAAGCTTACATAGTCTAACACATAAATATGCATAAAAGCGATACTAAACAAAGTAAAAATTAACCTCCCTAACTTAATTTAGGGGTGGCACAGTCGTTATCCATTCATGGTAGTGTATATCACGAATGGTGTAACCACATTCCCTGTCAACGAAGGCCAATGCTCGTATTAGTGCACTCTCTCGTGCCTCACAAACACGAACACACGGTCGACCATAGATATAGCCTACTATACGACTATTGACAGCCACCCCCTCAGTAATTATTATGCCATACTGGCATCCTTGTGTAGTGAGCTGGCCAAAGTGTGCATCATAGTTCTAGGAATAACCAAGCTGCTCAATAGCTTGATCTAGAGTGGCTGACAAGGCACATGCAGCATATGTATAATCATGGAGAAGAATCTGCAGAGAAAATTAGAGATAGTTTAATAAGTGATCTAATATTTAAAATATAGAGATATATATAAAAATTATTATGGTTATACCACATCCATCTGGTTGTAGATCGCCATGATTTCGCAAATTCCGCCATGTCCCGATTACCCGCACGCCGAAGCCTTGTATCTTGAAGGACGAGTAATCAGGAATGCGATAGCCAATGTGCTCCAGTGCATGCAAACAGTGCAACACGGCATTGAACTCGGCACTTAAGCGTGAAGACATCTCTCGTCCCCTCTCGCACAATTTGTTGTTGATACCCTGAAGGAGGCCTTGTAGGGATGGAGAAGCTCAGTTCACATGTCCACAAACGACCACGGGCATCAATGGTCGTGTCCTCAACTATCTCCGACGCCATAAAAAAGGTAAGTGTTGATTGCAGCCACTGTATGGGAGATATAGTCTGCAATATAGGCGATATATATATATATATACTGAGTAGTATATATGTATATAACCAACAATTTGTTATGAGACAAATATTTCTTACAATAGCCGGATAAGGGTGTTGTGGAACGGCCATATCCGGAGCGAACCACTCATCGCCAGTGTGGAAACCAGGTTGCTTTGGCGGGGGAGGTACATTGTTCATCCCTAAGTAAAATAAATCAAAATATTTTAAAATACATATTAAAAGACATTTGAAAAAAATAATAATATAGAAGAAGCCATACTAGCATACCCAGGAGCCATAGTTGAAACAGAGTGAGTGTGAGAGTGAGAGTGAGAGTGAGAGAGTGAGAGTGAAAATAATATTCACTGGTGCAGGGCCAAAATAAAATCCTAAACTAAACCAGATCAACAAATATTAATAAAATAAAATAAAATTTTTTATAAATTTAGAGCGCGTGTGTTTCGAACCAGAGACCGCCAAGGCCAAACCCCCACGCCCTAACCACTGCAGTACGTCGTGATGTTCGGTGTACGACAGGTTATTATCCTTTTTATTTCTTCAAACTATCAGTGCCGGCTGGGCTTTAGCACCGGCAGTGATAAAGGCCATCAGTGCCGGTTGTGTTAGGAACCGGCACTGAAGGGGGTCTTCAGTGCCGGCTGTGCTTTAGCACCGGCAGTGAAGGTGGCCGGGTATAAAAGCCCCAACCGTTCGCGCCCCCCATTCAAACAAACTCCGACGCTGAGAAGAACCGCCGGAGAACTCCGCCGCCCTGCTCGCCGTCGCGCATTGCTGACCGCCGCTCCCGGGACGCCTGCGCGCACTGCACTGCCGCCTTGGCCTCCGGGGACCTCCGCGCTCCGCACCGCCGTCGTCACCATGTGTCGTGCGCACGCCCTCGTCGGGACCGCCGGGCGCCCACCGAGCACACCGCCGCCGCATACTCGCTGCGCCACCGAAGCACGTTCAGCCGCAAGGAGGCTGCACCACCGGACCACCGCCACCACCGCCATCGTCACCGACGCCACCAGACCAGCAGGGAGCGCGGGCCACCTTCTTCCACCTTGTCATCAGTGAGTTCGGCCACCACGCCCTTGAAGTGTTCGATGAAATGGCACTAAGAAATTTTGTCATAATTCTTGTTATTGTTGTCCATGTTTTAGCTTGCAATGTTGTATGAAATGATATTGCTATGTTTGCTATGTCCATTTTGAAGAATTTGTGTCCATAAAATATAATTATATATTAATTTGTGACCATGAAATATTAATGCTATTGCTATATTTGCATAAAATATGATTTTAGAGAAATATATACCCATCAGTGTGCTATGTGCCCATTATTGTGCTATGTGACCATGAAATGCTATTGCTATATGACCATGAGTATCCTATAAATTTCTTGTTTGCTATATGTGCATGAATTAATATGATTAAATCTACATTTAAACTTGTATATTCATAATTGCTATGTGACCATTAATATGACTCTACATTTTAATTGCTATATATAGTGGCTGAAATGCTAATTCAATTGACTAATTATATCAAACTCAATTAAATTGTCTCAATCTTTAGGCAACAATGGGAAAACGGTATGTAGTGTTTGTTGGCCGTACCCCAGGCATCTACCGTACTTGGGAAGAATGCCATCCCCAAGTGAATCGGTGCCCGAGTGCTTTGCACAAGAGATACGACAAAAAAATCTGAAGCAACCGAGGCCTACCATGCATATATGGCACGGTGTGCAAACCGTGTTCCCCAAGTAGAGCACCGTGTACTTCCTCTACACACAGGGAAATTAGAGACTGGAGACAAGGCTGTCGCCGTAGATAGGATTGACACTACTGTTGCGTGGAAGGATCTCATCATTTTCTTTCTAGTTATGGTCATTGCCTTTTTAATTTGGAGGTTAATGTAGAGTGTACGCGAGTAATTCATATTGCTACGGACTTGTAGTAAGTTGAAGGTCATTGTAATTTATTTGGCTTATGAAGTTCTAAATTGGTGTATTAAATATATATATGTTGTGTTTCCTAGCTAATATATGGTTCCTGTTATTCCATGCAGCCAAATTAAACAACCCATCATATCTAGTCTCGACAACCATCTAGGCAGAGGTAGAACGATGACTATTCGTCGTCACCAATTCACTGGTCACCGAAGTACTAGGCAACAAGAAGAAGCGGCTAACAACACTGCGAGAGACCCACCAAAGGACCACAAAATAGGACGAGAAACGAAGGTGCCAATGATGATGGTGAAGCATATGACGAAGCATGGACCCCTAGCAGTTGTCTCCAGCTTGACCAAGACGAGGAGGTATATTTGTTAGGTCATAATTAAATGATTACAAGCACTCTAATCAATAAATGCAAGGGAGAATCTAAGGTGAATTAATTGGTTTTGTGCAGCCTGGATCAACGGAGGAACCAAGTGGATCTGGTGCAGCAAAGCCAAGGTCCAAGCGCGGTGTGTCAAGGCTTCCTACGGGAAAGGATGCGCACTGGCACATCTTTGAGTTCGACCAAGTTGGGGAGCCACTACTCCCACGCAAGGCGTTGGGGCCATACAAGACTATCCTCGGGATTCTTGCGAGGGACTTCATCCCAATAAAGTTTAGGCGCTGGATAGGGAAAGAAGATGACGTATGGAAGGTTTCTGAAACTTTGAAGGAGGAGTTATGGACAATGTTCAAAGGATATTTCACTTTCCCTCGTGATTATGATGAGCGGGTAGTCAGAAAAAGGGTTATAGAAAAAATGGGGATCACCTTCAAGAGTTATAAGACGAAATTGCAAAAGGAATATATCAATGAGCAGGAGGATCCCGACTTTCATAAAGGTGACCACCACAAGCAGAGGCCCTACTGGGAAGAATTCAAGCGATACAGGAACTCAGATGAGTATAAGGATTTGAGTGCGAAGAACAAGGAAAACTCAGCAAAGTCGACAAATCCTCACCGTCTCGGCTCTCGTGGCTATTCTAGTAAGGTGCTTGAATGGGAGAAGGAGTTTGATGAGATGGAACGCCATGGTGTTACGCCTAAGACTACCGACTGGCAGATTAGGTCTCTTCACTTTGTTATGGCCAGGGGTGCACGGTTGTTGACATTTCTAACGTCGCTACTAGAAATAGAGGTAAATCCCTATCCCCCGGCAACGACGCCAAAAATGCTTGTTGGTATTTCTTATGCACAATTAAAATATGAAAGATTCCGCAAGCATACAGAAAACCATTGTAGCATTTTACCGGGAGTATTCCAAGTATCGTTATTTATATTTTACCACTGGAAAACAGTGGAATAAGACATTGATAGTTCACCATCATGTATCTACTAACTTAATACACCAACTAGACTAAAGTAGGGGGTAAATGATAGATGATAGAAATTATGTATATATGACACACACACAGGAGAATTCTATGATAAGTAAATAGATAGCTAAAGTGAGAGGACAACGGGAGAGTTCAAGGTTTCTAAATACTTCTCTATTACTTGGGTTCTATAATAACTGATTTATGGAAGGTAAAGCAATCACACAATAACACTTCGGGACATCAGAACACTAGTCACGGAAAGGGGTGAGAAAGGGACTAGGAAGCTCCGACTACGGTCCTACAAACACCCCCCTAACATGGTGGAATACGTCGGCCGTCGGGGCTGTCACCACACAGGGCTACCACAACTATATGTTGGACTGGGTGCAATCTCAGGTAATATATAGCCTAGACTCCATGTCTACACTACCAATTACTACCCTAGTCACAATTAATAACTAGAGCACCCGATACGGGCGGAGATCCTATGCTAAAGTATAACAACTATACTAACCAATTAAATGTAATGCATAAAAGTAAATAGAGAAGATAAAATATATTAAAGTATAAGTCTTACAAAGAATGAATACAAAGACATACCAAAACTCTGATGACTCTTTCGAACACTCCTCTGGAACCCAGGCATAGCGCCGCTCTCCCTAACTCTCAACTAGAACTACATTGGAAAGTCTAGCCCTAATTCTCTAGAGATGAGAGGTCATCCATTCGAGGGACGCCTCTACATCTCCATAATAATGTGGTGCCCTTAGGGAGGGGGGTCTACCTCTTTATTTATAGTCTAGAAAAGCTTCCACCTCTTCTAGACAGGCGATGTGGGACTAATTCGACTTCGGCAATGGTGGAGATGCAAACCCTAAGGCGGTAGGAGGCCCTCTGTCGAAGCGGGCCCCGAATGGGCTCTGTGGAGCGCCGACCGGCCCCAGGGTGGGGCCGGGCGGCCCCACCCTGTAGCAGGTGGGCCCCCCACCTTCGGTACGTCATCTTCTGGTGCCTTCTAGAGTCTTCTAGTCTTGGTTTCGGTGTAGAATTGATATCTTTTGACTCCAAACTCCGAATATAGCAAATGATATGTTCGTTTCGATCATCTCGACGAGCCCGTCGCAATGGTGTAGTCCAATTCATTATTTGAGATACTTTTATTCTGTGCAAAATTGGATATACATGCAAAATGATCGAGAACAACACAACTCGTGGAACTCGTTAGAATCAAACCCTACAACTATGCTTTATGGTTGATATCATGTTATATTGAGCAATAGTTGATGGTATAAAATAGGCATTAAGGACCGTCAACAACGGCACAATATTGACGACGGCACCCTGTCGGTCCCAAATGAACATGTGGGCAGCCTGGTTCAGACTATCTCCACTCTAACGGAAGAGGTGAACGAAGGGAGACGCAGGTCTGATAGGGAGAATGACGTGCTCTCCCAGACACTTGGTAACAAGGAGCACCCCGGCCGCACAAGGGGAGCTAGTCTTGTGAACTGGAGGGTAGCTTTCGAGGAGGACATTGCTTCTTATCGTAGCCACACAAGGGCTAGACAAGAACGAGAGGCGGCTAAAGAAGCTATGTATGAGAACCGGCTAAAGATAATGGAAGATAGAGTTAACCAACTTGCTGCTATGGCCTCCGAAGCACGAGGTCCTCAGACCATTGGATCTGCAGGCCCCGTCCCCACATGCTTGAGCCCAGTGGTTAAGGGTCGTAGTAGCTGTGGATCGACCCCCATGGATGAAGCTGAGGCGAGTTTACCTCATCCGGTGGACAACATAACAGAAGCGGTTAATGTGAGGCTGTACATCCGCCAACAATGGACGACAGACAAGGTGGCGGTTGGCCAGGCTTGGCCTGAAAGAGATGGGTTAACTAATGGTCAACCAATTCCTTTGGGTTATTGGAATGTCACCATTGATAGAATTCTGGACAAAAAGTTTAACAAGATACCCATTGATTACCCTGCACAGGAAGATAGACCGCGGCTGGTTCAGAACCTTCGTCTTCGTGTCCCGTGGCGGAAGCGGTACATGAAGCTCGACCACCAAGAGTCCTCGGATGATGAGGATGAAGCTGAATCTTCACCGGACAGATGTCATGACCAAGCTCTCCCAATTCATGATGTGTCTGCTCATTCCCCAGCCTCAACCCCCCTAGACGAGATGAGGTATCTCCGCCTCCACCCCCTCCATCACCCCCCAAGGAATGTGGGTGATCCAGCTACGGCTCCTACCCCCACTTTGTCAACCTCGAGCAATGTGGGGGCTACACCTCCTCCACCTCCTCCCCCGCCTCCCCACAATCCTTCATCTTCGGACGGAAGACATGATAATCGTAGACCCCCTCCCCCGCCAAAATCAAAAGAAGCTGCAAGGCCGACTCCCGCAACTAGATCTAGATCAGGCAAAAGGTCCTCTGATTCTATAAAAGAGGATGCCAACAAAGGAAACAAAAAGCAAATGAGCGGGAGTATTACATCTAAGATGAAGCAGAAAGACATAGAATTGCCTAACCCAGAGGCATGCAACAAATTTTTGAAAAATATATGGCAGGCTTCTAAGTGGACGCTTGTGTCTGAGTTTGACAGACAAGCTCGCAGCAAGCTCAATGAAGAAAGGGAGGATGAGCTGCACCTCAGTTCCGAGCTAGAAGTATATAAATTGATGGAGCAGAACAGCAGCCTATCCCTAGAGGATGCTAGGGCCATAGTTTATGGTGGTACTAATAAGGAGTATGAAATGGCAAAACCAGCATACCAGTATCAAAGAGGTCAAGATTTGCTGGAAACAAAAGAGCAGATGAAGGCTCTTAGAACACGTATGCGTGATTTACATACTTTTTACTTGGTCGAGGCAACTGAAACAGAGCTAGGTGGGTTTGAAGCAATTATTCTGGCCGGAGAAGTCTTTGATCATCCTGAGAAAACTTTACAGTACATAGAATTTGAACACTTATTCCAATTCTATCAAAGACGCGACCTCGATACACAGATAATGCTCCTGTGGACTATGTAAGTACCCTACCCGCATGAATTCATAATTAACTACATCTTTTTTTCATTATTAGTCATATCTCATACTCTATGCAGGTGGCTATATGAATACACGATACGAAATAACATTAAATATGTAGCCTTCTTGGACCCAACCATAGTGAATGAGCCAACTTTTAGAGGAGACGAAGGCTACGACCGGAATGGAATGATACAAATTCTCTCCAGGGTGTTCAAGGGTTTTGCCAAAAAAAAATAAATCGGACGTGCTCTTGACCTATAACTGCGCGTATGTGGTCTCTACCATTATTTCTACGCATTTTATATAGCTAATTAAACTATTTTAATATAAATTCACATTTGTGGTTGCAGGCACCATTTTATCTTAATCAATATCGATATTATAAGAAACATTATTGAGGTGTGGGACTCCAGAAAGAATCCCCTAACTCGATAGGGTCTTCAACTCTGTGCGTTACAAGAGTAAGTTAACATTTTTATAAGCAAATAAAGTTATATAGTTATATATATATATGTGTGTATGTGTATACCACACTTAATGTTACTCTTCTTTCCCAATTAATATTGTGGCGCAGCGCATGCAAAGTAAACTTCAAGGTGCAGGAAATGCGTATTAGGTACCTAGACCAACCGCAAGTGAATAATGAATGTGGGTTTTACGTAATGTGGGCCACGAGGCAATGGTTTGGCATGAAAAATGTCAAAGCAGATCAGAAGGTATTAATTTCCATTTTTATATGCCATAAAATTCTCTTATGGCTTATATTAATGCTCCCTATTGATTGCTCGACAAATGGGAGAAATATGGACACAATATGATCTTGGACACGGAGATTCAAGGATTTCAAGAGGAGATAGCGGAATTCATCTTGAAGCATATTGTGAGCGCACAAGGAAAATACTCCATTGCCCGCTCGAAGAAGTTCAAGAATAATTTCAAGCCGAGCGCGGTGGCTAGACTTTTATAATTGTTCCATTGGATTACGGTGGTATTAGAAAGGACTATTAATGTATGTGTAATATTAATGTATGTAATACTAATGTATTTGGTATGTTGTTATCAAGGTTTCAGTTTTATGATTTTGTTTTCCTACCAGCAAATATGATTTTTAATATAATATAAAAAAACCAAATTGAAAATGGGAATATAAAATAATTACTGAAAAATAAATTCAGTGTCGGTTGTCATTTAGGCCGCCAAAGTGATACAAGTAACCATCATCGGGCGGTTGGCAAAGCAACCAATCGACACGATCCACTCATGATCAAGATCGGTTTGGGGCAAGAACCGTTATCGATATGTGGATCTTCGGTGTCGGCTCGATTCCCAACCGGGCGATGTTTGAACATAACACTACCGGCTTCAAAGATACAACCCGGCAAGGTGTTAGTTGAGCTTCAGTGCCAGTTCATGGTAATCGACACTGATGACCAACCCTCATCAGTGCCGAGTAGGCTATGCCGGTTCAAAATCCGGCACTGATGGGGGGTTTAGGGCTGCCAGTGATATGCTGATCTGAGGTAGTGTAAATTCTGTAATATTCCTCCCATCAGTCAAATTCAGAACCTAACATGCTACTAAGGCTTTTGTAACTGCTAGGCTACAACAAACCCTTTCGCAGGCTATGTACCAGCTTAAAGCATCTCCAAGTGATGTTCGTTTGTATACATCAAATTTGCACCATCTTGGAGCATCTCATGTAGTTCATTCGTATACATCAAATTTGCTGTAGTGATTGTAGATATTAAACATTAATCATGGTAAACGAGAAGGCATAGCCTTCGCTACATTTTTTAGATAGAGACAGTATATCACATGTCGAATGATGACAGTGACAAATTATAGAGTTGATGGGCCAAATGAGGAGCCCAATAAGGACATCGCCGAGGAAGGAGGGCCCCACGGCCCACCCTAGAGGGAGACAGCGTGGGGCAGAAGGGGGGACTGTGGCCACCCTGGCCGCCGTGGGCCCCACCACCGCCGCCGTGATCCCCGTCATCAAATTACCTCTTATTATTATTAATCAATTAGGCAATTGATATTAGATAAACTAGAAAGTACGTGTCCGGTAAGGATTTTTCCGTTAGGGTCCAATCGGGACTATAAATAATAGAAAATTGTAATCAGTTGAGGGAAGAAAGTAATTGGGGTAATTTCCGTTATTCCAATCTCTCCCGTGCACGCCTCCTCTCTCTCCCTCCCTCCCTACCACAGCGCCCCTACCCCCACCCCCCCTAACGCCGCCGCCACGCGCCGCCGCCCGGGCCGCCGCCCCTCCCCCATCTCCTCCTCCTCCTTCAATTCACTTGCCCAATCCACCCTCTCCGCTACGTGTGTTACAACTGGTATCAGTAGACCAGGAGTAATCCATGGCTTCCACCACCACCATGGCTGCATTGAAGAAGATCCTTGACGCCTTCAACAACAACTTCGACGAGCACATGGATGAGGTGCACCACCGCCTAGACGACCTCAGCGATCACCTCCGGATCATGGAGGAACACCGTGCTGCAAGGATTGGATCTACACCAACATCGCCGGCCCCTCCAGCACCCATCAATGGCGCTGGCATAGATGGGACTTCGAACGTTATGCGAATTTAGGAGCTTCCCATGGCTACCCTGACACCGACATTAGCACTGTGCAGGGAGGCGCAGGCAGTAAAAGAGGAAGCAGAAAAGATGACCATTGAACGTGTGATTCCATAAACTCCGCTTTGGCGCCCGCCGTACAGTGTCAGCATGGTTGCACCTACCTACAACGGAGCTTAGATCCACTGCCATGGATGTCAAGGATGCAGCTTCTGTTCCGTCTTTACAATTTTTTAGAAGAGAAAAAGGTAAACTATGCACCTTTCCACTTGACAGATATTGCATCAGTATGGTTTCTAAAAATTTCATCAGCCAAGCCTATTGAGGATTGGGAGCTGTTCATGTGGATCCTTCGACGTGAATTTGGTCACCTCTAGACACCTGAATTTGCAGAATGGCCACGACAGACTGACTCAGTGAATGACTATATTCAGAAATTCAGTGCACGTGAGAATCAATCCACTAATATCAGTAAGTTTGAAAGACTTTACATATTTCTTTCTGGATTATCACATGTTCTACGCCATCTTCTGGATTCTTCTTCTCCAACATCGCTAGAGGTAGCCCAGTAGTTGGCCCTTGAGCTCAAGCAGCAGCAGGGACTACAGCCATGGTCTGTGTAGCGTGAGACACGAGCTTCCCTGACTTCTGTTCTATCAGCCGCCGACTCAGACGCCACAGTTCCCGACGCTACAACATATGAGGCGGACGTTAGCAATGGTGAAGACTAGGAGGATTGGGATACACGCAAGGTGATACTAGCTTTGCTAGCTCCTTAGATAGGCGACACAAACTTCGATATCTTGACTACTCTACGTCAAACAACACTAGATGATAGAGAACTACAGATGATCACCGCTACTATCAGAGTTCATGCAGGAGCACTAGCTTGGTCGGTACGTGATGGTATTGTTTATTATGATGATCGCTTTTACATTCCAGCCACATCTTTATTGTTCCAGATATTTGTAGCATTTGGGTTATTTTCTCAAAGCAGTTAGCAGTCGGATTCCATCCGCCTACCTCATCAACCTCTGTTCAGACGTTTCCCTCCATATACTGTTCTTGCAACACTGGTCGACTCATGAAATAGAGGCAGCTCTAGCTATTTTCTATGATGACAATGGGCACTTAATTATTCAGGTTGACAAGGTCAGATTAGGAGTGGCGGAGGATGGCGTACATGTGGTGTATCCCAGGGATTATACTTTAGGGGACTTTCTCTTTGAAGAGATGTGATGAGGACATGACACCTTCGGATACAACCATGGATTATAAGGTGAGCTCGTTCAATAAATATTGGTGCAACTCACTTAGTTCCACATGTGCATGTATTTATTTGCTTGTAGGTACAAACAATTCTCAAAGTGCAGGGCAATCAAGATTCGTCAGTGACCCGATAGTACCTCGTTGGGAAGGCCGTAACTCAACCATTTGGGGTGTGATTGAGGTCAATGAGTACTTGATGGAAAGCTTATTTGATAAGCTTTCAAATAAATTAGGTCCCATCTCAATATCATGTTGGCAAGGCCTCCAAATCATCAAGATATTCTATCGCGATTGCTGTCAGGAGCTACATCATCGTCATGGGCTTGATATTCACACTTGGGACCCTGGCCCAAGTTGGAGCACGTCCCGAGAAGATGAAGAACACACCAAGAAAGCCTTTGGACGTCCTCCTCCTTGGCCACCACCTTAGGGGGCCAGCAAGGACGTCCAAGCCAAGCCAGAGGCCTAGTCCAACTCGAGTTCGCGTCAGTCTCGGCCTTCAGGACCAGTGAGCGATAAACTGGACGCCCAGGACATATCCAAACTCTGTTTTCGATTATCCACATATGGATGGAAAGATAATTTCACAAGCTAATTAATGGCTTCAGTTTGAGGTCCAAATTCTATCGGAGTCAATGGGAATCGTCGAAATAATTGAGCATCTAGAATCTGTTAGGGCGCTGCATTGTTGTCTTTTGGACCATCGGGCCATGTAATGTATAGGCCCATGAGGAGGGCATGAATAAGGGTGCTTGCACGTCTCTTAGACTATATAATCCATAGCCGCCGCCTATATTAGGGTTTGGGTTTTGCTTTAGATCAATCTATCGTCGAACAGTCGCCATTATCGGTTTGTGAAACCCCACGTTGAGATCTTAATCATATATCTGCAATTGTCACTTCACTTGAGTTGCGTATTATCTTGTTCTTGCTTGTGTTCTTCGATTCACAGTAGGGATTAGCCTTCTTGGCGAGGTCAACCGGATTGTGACACGGTTAATAACCAGAGAAGACGTGGTGTTAAGGTTGCTGGGTTTGAATCTTTGTGATCTGAAGCCAGATTGGTGTGTCGCTCTCCGACCAAATCGATCGATATCTTGAACCTGACGGAAGATCAGGAATCACATACCCATCAAGTGGTATTCAGAGCTTAAGGTATACTGTCAAGTTCGCATCTATCTTCTAGTTTGAGTGTTTTCGCTTCATCCTATAAATCCAGAAAATTGCCCTATAAAAATATTTGTGTTCATCATTGTTTTCCCTATCCCGTCACCTATTGTGTTGTGCAATTTTTATTTCAGATTGTGTTTTTGAACGGTTGTCCCCTTGCTATGTCTTTGCGTTCATCATTCTAGGTCGTCTTGTGTTCTTATTTTTTTACACAGGATTGTTGATTGGTTCGAGAAAAGCAAAAGAAAATGTGCTGCTGTGTGTTTGCCCCACGAGAGAGAACAACAGGGAGTATCATATTTATCATCCTTGTGCGTGCGAAAGTGTGATCAGAAGCAAAAGAAAATAGAAAGCAAGTCCAATTTGGTTTCTGATATAGCATATACGGTTGAACTTTGGATAGATATATGTTTGGAAGCCTAGACATCATGCTACTCTTGGGTTGTAGGACTAGTCTAGCGTCGGATCAGAGAAAATCTAAATCTAATTGTTGCGGCACTTCCTGATTAAAAAAAAGCAAAATAGAAAAAGGCAAAGAGGTGCAAGAAAACAAGAAAAGCCACACCAAAAAGAGAAGAAGGAGAAAAAAAGAAGAGAGAAAAAAGAAGAAAAAAATCAGAAGTGCTTGCATCCTTTCAAGTCCTTGTGCTCAGTTGTATTGTTGTTTGCTTGTGCTAGGTTTAGGACGAGCTTAGGCGGACGACATAGACTAGCTTGGGACTACTTTTCAATCTTGCAATTTCTGAATTAAATTATTGTTATTCCTTGCTACTATATTGAAGCCTCCCAAGCTCCACATATATACTTCAGATCAGTATGAAAAAAGACCCTTGCAATTTTGGTGCCACATCCTCACAGGTATCATGAACAAGCCACCGGTTGTACCGTTCACTGTCTTGCTTTGGTAAGAACACTTATAAGAATTTGGTAAGGTGTGTGAGAGTGTGCTTCCACCAACACATATTGTAGTTGATAGGGCTTTTGATTTCTAACAATACCAAATAACAAGTTTCTTTTAAAGTGTGAATTGCAGGGCATCATGGATCAGCCATCTTCCTCCATAGCTGCAGCGACATCATCACAACCACTTCCCACATGCACCACAGAGTTTGCACATCAAGTGCTCAGTTCTCAAATGGAGAAGGTAGAGCAAAACCAGTTCAACAGCGTGTTCCAAACATACTTTGTTGTGAAGGATCGATGTTGTCGTGTTATGATTGATGGCGACAGTTGCAAGAACCTTGCAAGCTTAGAGTTGGTCGAGAAGCTTGGCTTGACCACAAGACCCCATCCACATCCATACTACACGAAATGGGTAAATTCTTGGGATAAGATAATGGTAACTGAAATTGCACGCATTGAGTTTTCCATTGGTACTTATAAGGATAGCGGAGAATTTGATATTGCAATATTGTCAATTGCTATTTGGTAAACCATGGATATCTGAAAATAAGGTTATGCACAATATGATTGTTAATAAATATTCATTCAAATACAATGGTAGAAACATTACTCTCATACCTATGACCGCTGCTGAAATTTTAAGAGAAGATCTTATGAGAGCGGAGAGAAGAAAGAATGAGCCTTTTAGAAAAGAATGGGTTATTTCAGATGTTAAGATATCTTCATCTAAATCTGAATTTTTATAAAATAAAGATATTGCTTTGTCTCTTGTTGAAACTAATAGTTTGCAGCATGTATCCAAAAAAGAGGACAAGGTAATAGAGAAAGAACATGTAACGGTTTCAGGTAAGAGCTCTCTTGATGTGCTGAATTTGCCCACCAATGATGCTACTAATGCGATTTTAGAACATTCTCTTAATTTACCTTTACCACAAAAAGATTGTCCTACTGATAGTTGTGATAAAGAAAAGTTGTGTGATAGTTCTATGATTATTCCCGTGCCTCAACTTGTGAAGGAAACTGAATTCTTTGTTTTGGAACAAAATATTTATGCTGAAAATAAACTTTTGCTTCCAATTGTTACTGAAAAAGATGAACTAAAATTGTTGCACTCATTAAATACTTTGGGTTATATTGAGTTTGAAACTTTGTGTGCTTTGAGTAGTTTGGAAAAGAAATTTAAATATGCTGAATTGCCATGGTTGTCTAGATGTACATATCATTTTGTTGGTAAATATAATTGCAAAGGAGAGTATATGGTGCATCATGTCTATATTTGTGCAAATCTAAAATCTCCGGGCTGTAATAGCTATAATCTTGCCATGTCAAGTGCTCCTAGTTTTCTTACAAAGAAATTGGTTTAATTTCAAGAAGGGGAGCTATGTTGGCTACTATATACAACCTGTCCTGCACCTAACCTCAAACCGACGATGGTTTGTTGTCAAGAAGGGGAGGATGATGAGGACATGACACCTTGGGAAACAACCATGGATTATAAGTTGAGCTCGTTCAATAAATATTGGTGCAACTCACTTAGTTCCAATGTGCATGTATTTATTTGCTTGTAGGTACAAACAATTCTCAAAGTGCAGGGCAATCAAGATTCGTCAGCGACCTGATAGTACCTCATTGGGAAGGCCGTAACTCAACCATCCGGGGTGCGATTGAGGTCAATGAGTACTTGATGGAAAGCTTATTTGATAAGCTTTCAAATAAATTAGGTCCCATCTCAATATCAAATAAGCTTTCCATCAAGTACTTATCAAATAAGCTTTCCATCAAGTACTCATTGACCTCAATCGCACCCCGGATGGTTGAGTTACGGCCTTCCCAACGAGGTACTGTCGGGTCGCTGATGAATCTTGATTGCCCTACACTTTGAGAATTGTTTGTACCTACAAGCAAATAAATACATGCACATGTGGAACTAAGTGAGTTGCACCAATATTTATTGAACGAGCTCACCTTATAATCTATGGTTGTATCCGAAGGTGTCATGTCCTCATCAAGATGCACCACTTTTATGAGGTACCAGCGGTAGTGATCCACTCGACTATGTGTCGACATATTAGAGGAGAAGTGGATGTGGAACAAACATATGAGATTGCAAGCCCACCATAGATTATACACAATTTATACTTGTCTGGTGTTCTATCCAATCTAGGCGTTGGTAACAGTGGATGCAATGCAGTCGGGAGCTTTGATGGGTTCAAATTATATGTTAGTGGCTGCTACGGGAATCTGAAGTATTGTTTCTTCTTCGTGACCGAGTATTATGCAGGTTCTGGGTGAGTTATGGGACACTTTCTTCTTCAGTTGTGAAACGGAATTTGGAGCAACAACCGCCCCCTTTTGGCAAAGCTGATTGGCACAGTGACACAGTGATGAGAGAATGCTTGCAAGCCTAAAGATAAAGGGGGACTGGGCGTTATTGACATTCAGAAGCAAAATAATGCCCTCCTGATGAAATTCTTGGATAAATTCTACAATATGTGTCGGGGGCCAAACAACCGGCCTGTTAGGCCCCCGGCTAAACAAAACTAATTAGGCCGCAGTTAGTGGCCCACGACCGGCCTACGAAAGCCGGACCAGGTGGGCCGACGCTTCGACGGCTCGCTAGAAGGCCGCGACAGGAGCCCGCGGGAAACTGCGCCATGCGTGGGGCACGACCCCCGTGGCGCACGGCTCGCCACGACCCGGTGGGGCGGAAGGACTCCGGGGTCATGACCCGGGAGGCCGCGGCTCGCATGACCCCTCGCGAGCGTCTCGCGGAGAAGCGACCCAAGGCTTGCACTCCACGCACGAGCCACGACCTCACTGCAGCACGACCGGTCAAGCCATGTCTTTTCCATCTCGCCCCGTGCAGGATATGGGACGGAAGCATCTTGACCGCACTATTTGTCAGTGCAGGGCATGGCGACGGATGCCAGCGGCACTATTAGACAGAACAGGGTACGGCCTGGCACATTGACCGCACTATTAACCAGAGGCAGGGTGTGGCTCGGCGTCTAATCACCCCCCTCCCCGATTGACTGTCCAGACCACCCGTCCGTCATGACCCACTCCCGTGCCGTACGCCGTCATTAACTCCAGGATAATACTCCAAACGCTCTAATCAACAGTTTAGCCTCTCCGTCCACTGTTAAGACATAGGCAAACACTCCGGCAACACGACTTCACCGGCGACTGAACCTGATCCACGCGTGCGGCGCAAGGAAGGAGGACACCCCGACCCCAGGGAGGCAGACGAGCCATTCACCACTGTCCTTTTTTCTTTCTCTACACGGCACGCCCATACCTTCTTCATATAAGGCCACTCCCTCCCTTCATCTATAAAAGGGAAGGCGAGCCATTTCCTAAGACAAGCTCGAATAGAACACTAGAGATCACCGAGATCATCACACACACGCAACGATATTGGCACCACACTCAATCAGAGACTTGGGAGCCCCTCCCTCTCTCGAACCGGTTGTAACACCTACTACGAACCGTCGCTAAGTAATACGATTCCTTCGAAACTGGACGTAGGGCCTCACGCCTGAACCAGTATACTCTCCCGTGTCCTCTTAGCGAATCATCCGGGCATAAACGTGCATCTATAAATTTACTAAGTTGATGCTTTCACAAAACACCGACAGTTGGCGCGCCAGGTAGGGGCCTTGCGCGTTTCGTCTCCAAAAACCAGAGATCCAGATGGCCAGATCCAACGTCCCTCCGGGCACCCATGTCCGGTGCGGGAACCTCAACTTCGGGGTGGATTACGACATGGTGCTCCTCCCCCCCGACGTCAACGTCGATGTCATCTCCACGTCGTTCGCCGATCTTCGCCTCTACGCCGACCAGCCAGCCCGGCACAACGACACCAACCACGCCGGGGCAGTTCGCCCCGACGCACGATGCAGGAGGAAGGACCGTCGTAGGGATAAGGACACTCGTCGTCGACGATCACGGCCTAAGAAGGAGCCCCGACACCTCTTCGACACGTCCACGTCTGGCGCTGCGACAACCGCCACCGGCCCCAGCTCGAGAAACAGCGACGACAATCGACCCGGCGGCGCCCGCGACATCTCGACTGACGGCGACAAGTTCTAGGACCCGGAGGCACTTCTCCACTTCCTCAGCATCTGCGACTACCTTCTCAGCGACTACGGCAGCAACGACGATGACGACGGCTACGAGCTCACCTGACTGTAGTTTCGGCCATGATCGGTAGACCATGAACTCGCCTCTCGGCTAAATTCTCGCGCACGTTACTACTACTCCGCTTTACTCGCTTTATGTAACGATTAAATTCTTGCATTAATTTCGTACCACGAGTTTGTACTTAATTACGAAAAATCTAAGTCATGCATAACAAGGTCCAAAAATAAGGACCGGGGTTCACAGGCCTGCCCGCGAAGGGATCACGGCCGTCTCGGACCGACAGAGTGAGGGGCAACCCGAGAAAGAAGCCCACTAGCGGCCTAATCTCCCGAGCACGTGAAGTGATTAGGGCTTTCTCGGGCCGTGTTCGAGTTCAAGGTTGATCTTTGATTCAGAAATTTTTGCGGAAAAGGCATCGAGCCCACGAGCCCGCGGACGGCTTGGGAAAAGTACGAATCAACTACCTGGATTTATGAGGCTGGTCACGCCGCGCGCCGCAAAGGCTGGAAACCTAGGCCTCACTTGAACTACCCATTAGCAACTCACCGGGCACTGCGCCTCGACCCAATCGATGGGATGGCGCAGCGTTGCCCACCTCCTCCGACCCCACGAAAGGGTCGCGTGAGGAGAAGACTCGACCCCCAGACCGAGTCTGTGTGTTTGCAAGGGCGCCGGAGGCTCGAGGGCAGAAATGTCCGAAACGCTAAAATTAAAAGAAACCTTGAGGGCGAATACGTATGACCCTCCGCGCCCTCGGGAAACGTGCGTGCGATCACGACCCCGAAACGAATGAACTAACGCGACCCCCCAGCACACGGGAGGGGTCGATTCCTCGAGCGTACTGGTTCATGCCTACATGTTTTCCTACGATCGTTCTTACGGTTTCTTTTTTTTCCAAGACATAGGATTGCGAGAACAAACAATGCGTGAACTTGCGAATTAACGAAAGACTTTATTTGTTTCCCCCATTTTCTTACAATTACATGAGATGTTTTTCAGAAAAAGGGGGGAGCTGAGGTCGCCGCCCCGAGCCTACAGCTCCCCGGCGAAGAGCTGGTCCACCGGGGAGAGCTCCACCGCAACTCCCGCCGCCTCCTCTTATTCCGGGAGCATATCGGTGTAGTCCTCCAGGGACTCGCTGGCGGGGAAGCCAGCGATGTCGGTCAGATCGATGTCGGTGTGCGCCTCCGCCATCGCAAGCGCGACGACCACGCCCCGGTGGATCGCGCGCACCATCGAGGCGTTGACACTGACTTGCGCCATCTCGAGGCACTCGCGGACGTTGCCAGCGGGAGCGTGGGTGAGGTTGGCAAGCTCGGTCCCGGCGACCGCCATCGCCTCCATCTCCGCCATGGCCTCTGTGGGAACACAAAGAAATGTCAAGATAGAGAAGAGTAGAAGAAGAAACGAGACAAAAGAGTAAACGAAAGACCCTCACCGGCGCAGACGCGGTCCGCCTCCTCCCGCTGCTGGTGGGCAATGCGGTTCTCCTCCTCGAGCACCACCACCGCCTCAAGGGCGGTGATGCACTCGAGGGCATCCCCGTCTTGAAGCGGAGAGGCCGGCGGTTCCACCGCCCGGCGGGGCGGCGGCGCAGAGCACCGCCCGAGGAACGGACGGCCCGGCCGCCGGGAAGAGCCGGCGGCGTATCCCGTCGACGTAATCCGGCAGGTTTGGAGCCGCCGGCCTCCAGCGTGTCCCTGACCGCGCACATTGCATGCTGGCGACCCGACCGACTCCTCAAACCTAGCCCTCCCATTTGGCGCGCCTCTCAATGGCCGACGGTGGATGGAGGAGAAGCAAGGAAGGAGAAAAGCAAGGAAGGCAAAGCAGAGATGGCAGAAGCAAGGGCAAGGGGAGGTTGTGCTCTATGACCCCTTTTATAGCAGCCATGGAGACCCCAAGGGTCGCCACGACCAAGCGGCGGGAAGGCCCCCCGCCTTCCCGCCCAAACGCCCCACCTCCTCGTCTCGCCCTGCATTAACTCCGACGCCAGACCCGTGGCAGAGACGCCGTGGACGCGCCTCCCCCGGATAAGTCCCGGCGCGGGCTTCGAAGCCCGGCGGACCGGCGTGTCCCGTCGGCTGCCCGACGGTCCAAGACGCATTATTATTTTGGGAGCGAACGCCCGGCCAAGACACCCAAAATCGACGCACCCCACTACCCCGAAGCGTACGACTTAGTGTCTGCGGACGTGGCCCACGTCCCCAGAGACTCGGGGGCTACACCGGCGGGTGCGCTTGGCGCACCCACCAGAGAAACCACAGCGACCCTCCGTCTTCAAGTCCCTGCAGGCATGTGCCCACACTTGCAAGGACTCGGGGGCTACTGTCGGGGCCAAACAACCGGCCTGTTAGGCCCCTGACTAAATGAAACTAATTAGGCCGCAGTTAGCGGCCCACGATCGGCCTACGAAAGCCGGATCAGGTGGGCCGACGCTCCGACGGGCCGCTAGAAGGCCATGGCAGGAGCCCGCGGGAAACTGCGCCATGCGCGGGCACGACCCCCAGGGCGCACGGCTCGCACAACCCGGGGGGCGGAAGGACTCCGGGGTCGTGACACGGGAGGCCGCGGCTCGCACGACCCCTCGCGAGCGTCTTCGCGGAGAAGCGACCCAAGGCTTGCGCTCCACGCACGAGCCACGACGTCACTACAGTACGACCGGTCAGGCCATGTCTTTTCCGTCTGCGCCCCGTGCAGGATATGGGATGGAAGCATCTTGACCGCACTGTTTGTCAGTGCAGGGCATGGCGACGGATGCTAGTGGCACTGTTAGACAGAATAGGGTACGGCCTGGCACATTGACTGCACTATTAACCAGAGGCAGGGTGTGGCTCGGCGTCTAATCACCCCTCCCGATTGACAGTCCGGACAACCCGTCCGTCACGACCCACTCCCGTGCTGTACGCCGTCATTAACTCCGAGATAATACTCTAAATGCTCTAATCAACTATTTAGCCTTTCCGTCCACTATTAAGACATGGGCAAACACTCCGGCGACACGACTTCACCGGCGACCGAACCTGATCCACGCGTGCGGCGCAAGGAAGGGGTCACCCCGACCCCAGGGAGGCAGACGAGCCACTCCACCACTGTCCTTTTTTCTTTCTCTACATGGCACGCCCATACCTTCTTCATGTAAGGCCGCTCCCTCCCTTCATCTATAAAAGGGAGGGCGAGCCATTTCCTAAGACAAGCTCGAATAGAACACTAGAGATCACCGAGGTCATCACACACACGCCATGATATTGGCACCACGCTCAATCAGAGACTTGGGAGCCCCTCCCTCTCTCGAACCGGTTGTAACCCCTACTACGAACGTCGCTAAGTAACACGATCGAACTGGACGTAGGGCCTCACTCCTGAACCAGTATACTCCCCCGTGTCCTCTTAGCGAACCATCCGGGCATAAACGCGCATCTATAAATTTACTATTTGGTGCTTTCACGAAACACCGACAATATGGCTAATCTCCCTTGGGTTAATTTAACCTGGAACAGTCTTTACTCCAACACCCAGACCCCTCCCCAAGCTAGATGTCCAATTGGTTCTTTCTGGTGGAAAGACATCCTAAAGCTCTTTGATAAATTTCAAAGCTTGACCATTTGCTCTCCAAACTGTGGGATAACCACTCTCTTTTGGACTGAAATCTGGTCAGGTCAAGTACTGAAAGATAAGGCTCAACAATTATTCTCCTTTGCTAAAAAGCCCAAATGCTCACTGCACTTCTTCTTACACAGCAATGAAAACAGGCTTTCAACCTCCCCCTGTCACAGATAGCTATGGATCAATTGCTAGACATCCAAAACTGGTTGACTGAAAGAGGTTTAAATGAAAGTGAAAAAGACAGATGGAGTTACATTTGGGGATCTGACCAAAAGCTTATAACAAGATGATAGATCAATCTGAAGCTTCACCTCTCTTCAAATGGCTCTAGAAATCATGCTGCTTAGGCCAACACAAATTCTTCTTTTGGCTTCTTCTTAGAGACAGATTGAATACAAGAAATCTTTTGAGGAGAAAAAATATGGATCTTGATGATTTCAGCTGTGTCCTATGTAACTTGGGATGTGAGGAAACCAGTTTCCACCTATTCTTCGAATGCCCCTTTAGCAGAAGTTGCTGATCCACCATTCCAATCAACTGGGAAACAAATTTAAGCCCATTGGACATGGTTTTAAAAGCTAGAGAAAACTTTGGGCATGCCATATTCAGAGAGATCATGACCACAGTTTGCTGGATTATCTGGACAACTAGGAATGCTGTCATCTTTGATAATGGTGATATCAACTTGTCCAGGTGGAAAGAAAATTCAAAAAGAAGAACTTGGCCTGGTTTGCACCAAAGCCAATCCTGCAAAGCGTTCTGCTCTTATTAGTTGGAGAGACAGTTATCAAATTTGAGTCTGTCCTTTTCTCTTTGGGCATATTTGCCTTGTAATTTTTGCTTTTTTTCTTTTATGTACATAAACATTCATTCATTCAATTGAAAATCAAAAAATATAGGTAGGGGAGTTCCCTTGCCGTTCGGTCAAAAAAAAGATGAGCGAGGCCCGCGCGACCGGGCGCTGGAGTCACGGGCAGTCGACAGCATGGCCTCACGAGGCCCACGCAGCAGCGTGGAGTTATGGGGCCACGATCGGCGCCGCTGTGGTGCGGAGTCACGGCGGCGGGCTCCCTTGGCACGACGGTCTTGAGGCCTCCCTCGGCGCGGTGGCCTCCCTTGACACGGCGACGGCCACATCCGGTGGCCATGGCCCAGATCCGGCCTCCTGCCGGAACTGGCCGAGGTCCTCCATGCGCCCGGCGAAGTTGGATCCCAATGTCGTGGGGCTAAAGCGGTGCATCCATGGTGCGAGGGTCCAGTAACAATGCAAGCACCGGTGAGCAATTTGCGGCCGCAACGCCTCGTGGATAGGCTCGCTGGACCTATCCATTGGATTTTTCTTTTTTCTTATTTTTTTCAAATTGATTTAGCATGGCGTTTTTTCTCGGCCGCCACGGTTAATCGGTACTAACTGTGACCTATGGTCCATGGTGGTTGAGAAAACCACCATGATAAATGCAAAACGACCATCATGGTAAATATTTCTGTAGTAGTGATCTATTATTTATTTATTTATTTATTTATTTTTGCTTTCTCTCTCACTCTTTAGATTGTACAAGAGAGTGACTCCAGCGTGCCCGTTACATGGGCTAACTACGTGTGTTGGGCTTCAGAGCTCTCTTTGGTCTTGCCGCGGGCCCATCATCCTCCACACCTTCCACCTCTCGCTGGTGACAAAAATGCTTAGACACACACACACACACACACACACACACACACACACAGAGTGAGATAGTAGCACAGACAGATCGCATAGGGGACGACGATATATGCATTGTCGTCTCGCGATGGATCTCCAAATAAACCAGCTAGTCCATATATGGAGATAGCAAAAGGTGAGCAAATTAATTATAGAGGAGAGGTGCAAGTGCGTCACGTACCCCACGCAGTAGCGCGCTCACTGTGGCCCGGGCTGGACAACGATTGGCGCATGGGTCGGCGAATTCTTGCACCGTCAGAACCGGACACTCGTATACGCTGCTGGCACTGGCAGTGGCAGCTGCCTCATCTCATCTGGCTGCCCGGCGCCGGCCTCCCGGCCGTGTCAAAGATCGCTGTGCCATGCCACTCCTCCTCTAGCTCTTTACATTGTGCAGGCGTAGTAGCCCCGGCCCTCAACGTCAGGTGGTACCCGGGACTACTACACCATCTGTCCAGTGTATCGTATGTATCTCATGTCAGTTAGAAACTACATAGGAGTACCGCAAATAAGAACAAAAAAAACTAATGTGAGTGTTTGAACGTTTGCCTCGGCTGTTTAGTTTCACCGAGAGGAAAAGGGCACGCAGCTGGTAGCTTTTTTTTTGGGGACAACATGCAGCTGGTAGCTGGGCACCCCAGATCGATCGGTACGTACACCATGCAGGCGCGTCAGGATTTGGAAATCTTTTATGCTCCCAGTATGTGGTACTACGCCTTTTTCTCTCGTCCCCGGCCGGCTCTCGCTAGTCGCTAGTGATGTCACTGGTCACCGCTTCCTCCGGCCGACCGTCTGAGAAGACAGCGACTTGCGATCCCTCAGGCGCTTTTTCAGGCACTTTTGCATGGTTCGCATCCATCCATCTATCCGTCCGTCTCCAGGATTGGCTCAGTAAATTTCGTACCTAGGAGTACTGTACTGTAAGAACGCATGCATGCATGCGCAGCAGTGCGTTCAGGCATACGAGTACGTACAGGTACAGTATGGGCCATGCACGCATGTGAAGAAACACAGGCGAATGCAGAGAGAGAGAGAGACGACCAAGGCACAGGACAGTTTACGCTCCAAAAGGTTGACGACTTTTTCATGAATGATCGCCAGAGGTTTCTGGTCGTCGTCTCTTTTCTTCATACACAAGCGCGGCAGCAGCAGCTAATTGGCATTGGCAATTTGGCATGTGTCATCCATCCATTATTCGCTAATTAGTGTACAACAAGGAAACTATTCAAACTTTTACATCGTCTCTTTAGAGCAAGTATAGTAAGCGATTTTCAGTCGGCGAGAAGATACCCACGTCATATAAAAGCTGCCATGTTAGGAGAGAGAGTAGGGAGCCGACGTTAACCTTCTCGCCGGCTGTAGCACATCTCACGAGAAAAAGGAGGACTTCTTAAGCTGGCTGTCCAATCCGGTATAGATGTAGTACACGTATTAAATACTTATGTCTCCAGTAAAGAGCCAAACCTATAATACTAGTTGGCTGTATGGCTGGCTATATATGATGTGGCACTATGTTACAGCCTTTCAGCTGGCTAAATCATTAGCCTTGCTCTTATGTAGTACTACGCAGTATTAGTCATTATGACTCACTTCACATGCATTGGAGAAACAAAACAACCAATGAACCGATCCAACCATGCATGGCGCTGCTGTAGTACAACTTTTCAATGTTGTCAAGCAGTAATGATGATGAATCAAACTGAAGATGTAGTACTCTATACGGTGAAAAGCTAGCTGGAAGCCAAAGTAAACTTGCATTGGGTCGATAAAATTAAAGAAAAAAAAAACTGAAAGCCTGAAAGCCAAAGTGCAAACACACATGCACTCATCATAAATTAAACTTGCATTGGGTCGACAAAAGCACGTACATCGACCAAGAGGATGAAAATGATACTAGCATTTGATTTGATGATATCGGGTTGGGTTCTTTTCTGGGTGCTGAAACCGGGCCGATCGAAACCTACGCAGTGCATGCATGCACAAATTAAAGGATACTAGTACAACAATATGACCTTTACCATGCATCTGAACCAGCTGGGACCAGCGTAGATAGTGAAGTGAAAAGCGTCTCTATTTCTGCCCTCGTCGCGCGCGTTCACTACGTTCACGCATGGCATCATTTTGAGGAGAAATCAGTCACTCGGTCCAGGAGAGGAGAGCACGTTTCCAACAGCACCAGGATCCCTGCTAGTGATGTCACAATAGCCCGGTCGGGTCCTCCTTTTTCGCCGACCGACCGAGCGGTGCACGCCGCGCTTCTTTCTCTCTCTCTCCTCTCTAGCTAGCGCAAACTGTGATGCATGCTATTGGTGGGTTGGCCACTACTCCACTCCTCTCCTACACTGGTTACTGCATGCAAGGCGCCAGGAGGGCGGACGAATGGTCGATGCCAACATGATTATTTGGGTCAAAAGGAGCAAGGCTACGTAGGTACCAGAACAGGAGAGTCATGCATGCATGCATCTGCCAACACCGATCAGCTTTTCCCTCTGAATGATTAGGTCTGGCATGCAGCATGTGTGTGGGCATCGTCGCCCATGTAGATGTAGTGGTGTCTTTTTCACATGCATGTTTTTTTCCTCTTTTAACAGAGGTAAATACATGTACTACTCCACTCTAGCTGTATAGTAGTAGTACATACAGATACAATATCGGATAAATTCCACTGCACTACTGCAGATGACGCCATTTTATATATCCAGTTCGTCAGCTCCTCACTGTGTCTGTGTAGGTCGTCCCATTGCATCGCATAGCTCCTCACTGTTTTAACAGGCTCCAAAACGCACATAGAGTAATAGTAGATTCTGGCCGTGGTGCTCATGAAAATTGAAAATAGCGCAGTTACTATCTACTAGTGCGCCTGGATCATGAGCTCGGCCACAGTTACTTCTGATCGAGTTCTGACGGAGTCTGATCAGACTTGAGCCGGGTACGGGTACGGCGCGTGCCCAACACCAAATGCCGGCCGGCCGCACTCTGGATGAACAAATAAAGGTGCAAAAAGGTCGTTTTCGTTACATCACCATCGCAGGGTCCGAATTATTTTTCTTTTTCACCTGAATTATTTTCGCAGGGAACAGAGGACGACAAGTTTCCTGGCAGGCAGGAGTAAAGTAGTGTTGACTGTTGCGTGTCTGAGAGAACACGCTTTTTTGTACGTCTGTAGTCCTATACAGCATGGTGGAGTACGATGTACGTACTACTGGTAAAGTGCTACAGTTTCGTTGGTCTTTTCACTATTTTTCACGCAACCTGTGAATGATGAAGACCATTCTTTTCATTCATCTGTTCCATGTAATCTGCGTATAATTTATATATCTATATTTTACTTCCTCCGTCCCTAAAAGAATATCATCTTGTTTTTCAAAAAACAACGGCCGGCAATTTTAATAAATAATAAATATCATCACACTAGTAGATAGAGGCTCTATACAGGCGGTTCAGACGCCTTTGCACAGGCATTTTGGCCTGCCGCTTGTACTGGAGGCCAGTAAAAATGATGCATTTTCACAGTCAGTTGCTTAAAAACCGCCGGTGTTTCCACAGGCGGTTCACATAAGCAACCGCCTATGAAAATTCCATTTCCACTAGTGGTTCACATAGCAAACTGCCAGTGGAAATACAATTTTTACAGGCGGTTCCGTTAAGTGAACCGCCTGTGTTATTATTTTTCCGCTCAAATTAATTTGAATTAATTGTGAGCAGACGCCTTCCCCTCTCCCTCCCTCCCTCTGTCCCCCCCCCCTCTTCCTTCCTCCCTCCTCTCCCCCCCTCATCTTCCTCCCTCCCTCCCCCCCCTCTTTCTCTCTTACTATGATCAATACAAAGGCTATTTAATTATAAGAAATACATCAACAAAAAGTAATTATATCATACAATTATATACATATATGCACATTAATAATTTAATTACATCATACATTATATACATTAAAGTTGTTTTCTAACCACGATATGATAATAAAGTTTACATTCAACATGATTCTAATAATCATTTCGACTCAATTTCAGAGCGCTAATGTCCCTTAGCGCTCTGAACTCCGGCCTCCCTAAGGGGCTATCTGCATGGTGATATTTTTCCTCCGTAGGAATGATTTCTCTCAAGATAAATGAGCACAGGTCTTCAACTATTCCATACAGAGTTTTCTCGGTGAAGTTTTTTTGTCTTCGAGTCTTGATACGCCTGAAAAGAAAGTTTAAAAACATAATATATAGATTTGCACTTTGTCTACAATATATTTGCATCTTTAACGATATAATTATAGGCATAACACTTAGTTGTACCTTGTTAAGGTTCTTGATGTACCGTCCGTTCGTCCTCATGAACTCGCACACGTAGAATCCACAGTGCACGGAACCGGTAGGTTGCTTGTGGCACTACATAAAGGCCATCCAGTTATTTACTTGCAACATCTTCTATTCTACTATATATACATGCATGATATGAATTCATAAATTTACGTACCGGCCACTTGTGAAACATGTTCAGTGCAACCCCCCTCTTGGACATGTCAAACACTCCATCTCTGAACTTATAGAATCTATAGCAACTATGATCCCAAAAAGAATCTGTTAGTAATTCTTAAACTATCATCAATAAAAGAATACACGCTAGCTTATGTCGGCTTACCATTCTAAGAAGGTCGTGAATTTTACATATCTTTTAGAACTGTAGTCTGCGGAGTTAAAGACCAGCACCCTTCCGTCCCTAAGATAAATAAAGAAGCATATCCAATGGTCGCTGCACGATCAGACCAGAATTGTTATGTGTGTTTATAAACTGATACTTAATTTAATGTATGTATATAAACTCATACTTACTTAAAGTTATAAGGGGCAACTATGACTTTCTTGCGTCAGAACTAAAGCATTGCATGTCCTATGTAGGTGGCGTATTTTGTTTCATGTTCCTTCTCCGGTTCTATCCTTTTCTTTCTGACTTCTTCTTTTGATAACCCCTTCAATTGATCATTTGTCGTCTCCAATCCGAGAAGGTTGTGGCGAGAACCGCCTAAATTAATACACTCACAAGAGTACTTGTCTCTCATTAGACACTAAGTACTTAAGGGAGCACACTAATTTAGTCGATTCCGTCGAGCACACCCAACGGGAGAACTCGAAAATCCACCGTTTTCATCAGGATCATAAATAAGGGAATAAAGCTTACAACAATCTTATATTTCTTACATCTCAGGTTTTCATTTGATCAGAGTATAGCATAAGTTATACAACAGCAGAAAGAATAATTACAGTGTAGCATAATGAAAGTTGATTCATTTTAAATCTACATGGTATCTCTGGTAACACCTAATCTTTATTGCAGCGAAAAATAAACATTTATTCATTTACAAGTACAGACATCAATCATGATGAATATACTAATTATGGTAGGATCTTCCATGTAAAACATTTGGTAAAGGAGTGTAAATAAAGCTAATATCGTAGCGTAATTGGATTTCCTCGCTGAGCCCACCAGGAGGTATCCCCACACAAGAGTCGGAGACTAGCATCCACACCACGCAAATGGGGGAGTAAAACCCCGAGTACTCAATTGTACTCAGCAAGACTTACCCGACAGGAGGAAATAAAATGACTCCAAGGATATGTAAGGCTATTTGGCTTGTGAATTTATAATTGCTGGGAAGCATTACTAATAGTGCATCCTTATATTCAAATTTTAGCATTCATGATTAATTCATTAGCTAACCATTCTAGGTAAGCACCTGAACTACTTTCAAGCAGGAGGTAAGCAATCAGAACCATTTTGAACCTTTTTCCACCTTCCATTTCTTACTACGCTGCCAGAATAAAGCCCTCGTAGTTACCGTTCAAGAACGGCGATTCATGAATCAATGTGCCCTGTTGGGTACCCCGAGACACACTCCCCGCCTGCATCCCAGACACAGGTGAGAACAACTTGCTTTCTCCTGCCCGGGGCTCCAGGTCCCCGTCCTAACTGGGATTCCAAGCCCCCGACATTCCCGGCCCGGCCATAATGCGGTGCAAGGACATCCCACCTAAAAATAAAATATATGAATGCACCACCCTATACAGTCGGTTCGGATGAAGCTGGAACCCAAGACAAGAGAGAGCAAGCCTTCCGTGCTCCCATAAACAAGTACGTGTTCGGGATAAGGAGATCTGTGACTTGACCTTCAATCCTTAGCAACGATCGGTCCTTAATCGACACAGGTAGCACAACGCAACCAGAGCCCCGCTCTGTTGCCCAACAAGCCAAGTCCGTCCAGTCCCTCATACCGTCCCGCCCAGTCTCCATTTGTTATCCATATACATAATCCATGTGACAGTATCATGATAATAATATATAAACCTATCTCTCGCGAGTGACAGGAAATCACTCGACTTTTACCAAAGTCCTATAGCATGGCAATCTACACGATCCTGTCATACTAGTAAGACTCATATGATAAGGATATATATGCAAGTGGGTTCCATTCAACTCCTCAAAACTTAATGCACAAATAAATCTTAAAGTTCAGAATAGTAGGGGTTATGAACCGGGGCTTGCCTGGGTAAAAGATAACCAAAGTTAGTATTTTATCCTCGTGATATATCCATCATGACACCATCCTCCACGCATACACCGAGTCTCCGATCGTGTCGATCCATCATCGTTCCTATTATGCAATGATGCGATGCAGAATGATGCAATCAATACAAAGGCAACAGCAACTCTTAAAATGCAACACGTATAAACTATGCTAACAGACTAGCTCTAAAGGCTAACATCGTGAGCTACGTATCGAACTCATAAAACATCTTTTCATGCCGTCATCACTACCGTTTAGTTATTTTAACGTATATTCTAACAGGGGTATTTTAGTTATCTTAACAAACCAATGATTCTTGAGTTACCAAAATTATAGAGAGCATATCATACTGCACTCTAACTACTGTATAAATTTAAGGATCATAGCTATTACCAAAAAGTCACAAAAATTCATTAACTATATATTCTTATTAGTATTTAAGCATCATAGAGCAATTTAATCACCCTAGGTGCAGCATAGAAATCTATGAACTAAGTATACCAACAGTAGATCACAATTTTAGGAATCTAGCAAAATTGGTTTCACTATTTTTGGACACTTATGCGATTTGATATTAATTATCAAACATCAGCTCGGGAATTAAAAAAAGAAAACTATTTCTAATAACCCGAGAGAAAAAGGAAAAGGGCAAACTGGCCCGGCTCGGCCCGGCTTCGGGCTCGGCCCACGGCGAAAGGCGGCTGGGCGGGGGGAGTCTCGGCCTTGGGCAATCTTGCAAAAGAGACCCCGGACTACGGACTAATTAGAGGAGCAGCTTTGTTGGTACTATTCACGAGAGAGAGGATGTCCTCACCTAGCACCCCGAGTCTTTCATCTTCACCACGGGCCTGGCCCTAGCGAGAGCTGCCAGCGCCTGGCCTTGGCGACGCGAGCGGCGATCCGCGGCTCCGTCGGCCGGCAAAAGATCTCCAACGGCCGCCCGGTGGCGGACGTCCCAAGCTCGGTGATGCGCACCCATAGGAGGCACCGGCCGGGTTATGGGGCGGGGCGAGCCTGGCCGGGCCACGGTAGCGGCCTTGGCCGCGTCGTCGGGTAGTGGCGTAGCCGTTTGGCCCTTGAGAGCCTCGGCAAGCGAAGGGAAATAAGCGACAAGCTCCCCTGGGACTGCGGGGATGCGGCTGCGGCGTTGATTACGGCGGAGAAGGTTCGTGGCGAAGCTGGCCGCGGCGAGCCGCGAGAACGGGCGCGCTCCGGGCGGACACCGCCGGGGCTAGCATGCCGGGAAGCGGTAGCGATTTTAGCGGGGGAGCATGGCACGGAGGAATCAAGGCGAAGCTGTGGGTGCCATTTAATTATACCCTAAGACCCTAGAGGGTGAGTGTATTTGAGCACGACGCTCTCGGCATCCTTCATGACCGCCGGCCGGGGAAACTCCAAAATTGGAGCTTGGCCCCCTTTCGAATCAATGCAGGATGGGATCAGTCGGCCAGAGCACTTAATGGTGAAGCTAGAGACGCGATTAATCGGACCGATGTGCCCTATCCATGCCAAACAGGGCGAGCGGGGTCACCCAGTCGGGATGGCAGAGGGACATCGGCAGAGGTCTAGCGTTCTCGCCTTGGCGGGAGATGGCTGACTCCTAGCAGTGCAAGTACTCGTGTACGTGCTACATGCCACGTTCGCGGGTGGGGGTTGGGGAGGCGCAGCTCACGCAGCCGCACCGCCATAATTGGCAAGGCGACGGCGAGGTCGCGAGCACGGCCATGTGCACGCGACGCGACGCGAGACGCGAGCAGCGGCGGCGGCGGTGCGACATGATGGCAGAGGTAGCATCAATGCGTGAGCAGCGCGCGACGCAACACGGCGGCCAGCCGAGCATCGACGTGGACGTGGACGCGACGCGACGCGAGCCGCAGCGGCACAAAGACCGTTGGGGCCACCGAAGTCGTAGCGAGCAGTAGCGCAGCGAGGCAGCTCGGCCGGGCGGCGGTGGGACAGCGGGACGGCAGCCTGGCCGGCGGCTCCTCGTGGCCGCCACGGCCAAGCCACGACAAAGACCGAACGTGGTGACCGCGCCCACCGAACGCATACAGCTCAAACCAGTGTCGTGCACGCTTTTTAAAGTGCCGACCAAAACCATACTAGCTTGATCGAGAGCAAACCACAATGGCAGAGCTTAAGAGGGTACTTAGGGATTCCAAGGAAGGCATCAATTGCATTCCTAGATGGCTCGAGAGAGAAAGATATGCAGGTGCCAACATGGGTTCGTCGGGGGGCATGCTGGCTCACGCCTGCAGCTTGGAAATGGCGAACAGTGAGCCCGGTAGGGTTTTGGGGCAAGATTTTGAGGGGCTAAAGGTTCACTAATACCCAAACCAAGTTGTCCTAATCAACAATGATACTTCAAACTTTATAATCAAACAACGATCAAGCTCAAGTGCTAACTAGGATTAACAAAACATTCATGCCAAATAAGCAATGCCAACCAAGATTCAGACTTTAGAATTTTCCAAGTTATATGCTGAACCTTAATTTAAATTGGATTTCCAGGCTACTTGAAAAACTAGCTAGTAAAGTTATTTCTCCATGGGACAAGTTGCATTGTCACCTACAAAGTTTATACTTCAAACTATATTTAAGCGTCATATACAAGTTCTATACCAATTTTGCTTAATAAAAATTGGTTTTAACTTGATAAAAGGAGCTATAGAAGCCAACTTTCATTCGGCATTTTTAATGGTCTGTTTAGGTTACTAGTAATTGTTTCCATACTCAACCACATGCATTAGCACATAAACACGATGCTCATGAAATGATTTGACAAGCGGTTAAGCTGCGTAACACCAGGGGTGTTACATCCTACCCCCTTAAAAAGAATCTCGTCCCAAGATTCAGAGCCGGTAAAGAGGAGGAAAACACGATTACAATGCATAGATCTAAATAATAGGAAGATTACATGATCAAAGCATTTTACACACCTAACCACTCAATCCAGCAATCGAGCTAGACGGGGACATTGGAGAAACAACAAGATAATGATAATCCAGATCATGGTGTAAGTCCAACAGATCCAGAAACAGGTCAGTGGGAATTCAATCATCGTGAACTCTGAGGCTAGATTCAACCTCTGGGGATGAAAATCAGATCCTCTGCTTCGTCGATGTACTTGGTGGTCTCCGACGATCTGATTCCCCTAGGCTAGGCTTGACTCACAGCACTGGACTGGAAATCCTTTCCCTCCAGCTAGCTTCTCCCTAGATCCAGCTGAGCTTCACCAGAAAGAAGAGATTGCTCGACGAGCTTAGGTGCTGAGGATTGGGGAGTTGGGTGGCGTAGGGAGGGACTCGGGGTCGCGTTTATAGCTCAGCGGGGAGGGGCAAGTGGTTGCGTTGTGTGGCGCACCGAGGACGATGAGGTTGAGCGGGAGGGGAACGATGGTGGGTCACGGGGTGGGGCGGCCTGCGGCCATGGCGCGCTCCGCACTCAAGTCCAAACGGGAAAAAGGAGACAGAGAGGACTGCACGACGTGGAGGCATGTGAGCGATCGAGGAAAAAGAAAAAGAAGGAGGGTCCGGTACGGACGCAAGGGTGAGGGTCGAGGGCTTTTTTTTGTGCCGAGAAGGAGGGTGGCAAGGGTCGTCTCACACAGGTCTAAAACTCGGTTATACCGCTACCAGACTAAAGTGACCACTTAACCTTCCTAATTAATCGCATTTGCAAGACACTAATCACACACGACATAATTACTTGCAGGAAAACAAGATGCACTTTTAGAAACCGCACACACTTCACTAGGCTGCAAGACAAACACAGTGCTTCAAAATACAACAGAGGGTACAACATCTAGAGAAGGCAAAGACACATGCTGCAGAACCAAGGTACATCACCACAGGCAACTAGTCTACTTCGTCGAGGCAGAGGGCTTCACGGCTGTTCTCTTGAGGCTCTTCGGCGGGGTTGGGTTGCGTGCAGGGAAGAGGAGGCTCAACCTTAGAGTCTTCTACAGGAGTAGGTGGCGGGGCGGCGGGTGCTGGCATCTGCCTTTCCCATTCCCAGGGATAAAGGGGTATCCCCTCCAGGATTCGGGATGGCTGCCCCTCCGGAGCAGGAGCCCTCCGCTGGTCACGGGCGGCGAAGTAGGCGTCCCTCATCTGCTTGATGTAGTGGTCGTCCGCCTCCTGCAGGGCTTCGGCGGTGACGGTCTCATGGCTCTCGGTGGTGGCAGATTGAGCACGTGTCATGGCAAGGCTCACATGGAGTTTCCGGATGAAGAGCTCAGCCTCCTCGCCTCGGGTGATGCACTTCCTCAGCTCAGAGGCAGCTGCTCGTGGTGCTCATCCAAGGCCAGCAAATACATGGCCAAGGACACCACGATGGGGTCGACTGCCTACAGGGGACGTCCTCGCAAAGTCTCCAGGCGGGCCCCCTAGAAAGCAGAGTCCCGATCTGAAGGTGGGAAGAACCTCATGGGGGAACGGGCAAGAGCATCCGCATGGATCTGGCATAGGATTCTCAGTGCCTTGTGGGCTACAGCCTGATAGGTGTCCAGAAAGCGGAAACCAGTGATGGTGGCGCTCCAGTCATCTACACCAGGGAAGTTCTCACTTTTCCCAATGTAGACGGTGACCTCACGCCGCTCAATGCCATGCTGTATGAACTCATAACCCTCATAAAGGGGACGGCCTCGGATCCCCAGCCTCTGTGTGGTGGTATACAGAAGCTTAGGAAATCCCTCTATGCCTTGGCAGGTGCTGCTGGTCCAAACTACTCCCGTCAGCCCTGGGGGATGGCTAGGAGGGTTGGAGGGTTGAAGGCAAGGGCATGGTAGTTCTTGTGAGGCCATGGGTTTTTGGCTTAGGAAGGAAGAAGGTTGGGGAATTGTTTAGCAAGTGTGGGGTGTGGTGAAAACAACTGGGGTGGCTCTCTTTTTGTAGAGGTCTGAGCAAGGCTTCTCTGAGAAGCAGGACCCGCCTACAGCGAGACTGTAGTGAAAATAGGAAGGCACGATGGATAGCTATAGCGGGGGTCGGGACGGGTCGACAGATGGGTTGAGGCTCGAGGTGCCGGCATCAGTAGCTGTAGAGGCAGAGCCGTGGCATCATGTTCGAGGGAACGGCAGAATTCACGCGACGTGAGATGAGTGAATGACCGAGGCCATGCGTGGATGTCGGGTTCGAGCACCAAGGTAGAGCGAAGGACCGACACGAGTGCAGAGAAGAGAGAGAAAGGAAGCGTGCAAACAAAACTAGATGTGACACAACAATTTAAATACGACACAGTGACAGTGAATAGAACAACGGAATAGATGTCAGGGATCCAGATCTGCTTCCTTCAGCAAATAAACTCCAACTTTTCTTTTGTTTTTCTCTTTCTTCTTTTCCTTTAGTGCATCATTGCCCAACCTCTCTTATAGATACAGTGTGTTACTCCATCAGTCCATTGTGGATTTCTCATTAGATCACAAATTTATTTCTAGAGAGAGTATTTTGTTCAAGGGAGGAGTAGAAGTATGAACCTGTAACGGGCCTTGGTCAAGAACCTCGATACCAGTGCGTGCCAAGCAGCACACCCATGTGGCAGCCATTCCACAGGGGGCCCTCAGTTTCATCACGGCATCATAAGTCATTAACCAAAATACCGTTACTGGCCATACCAGCAAGGAATCAAGGTTGTTAAAAGTAGCAGGGATAAAACAAGGAATTCCTTTTAAGGATGAAGGACCAAAACCAAAATTCAAGGATGGAAATAAATTAGGAGGGAGTCAAGCATTCTCTTGAGACATCCACAACCGACTAACAATAGTATTCACACCTCTTCTTACTGCTGCTAGATCATCTTGCATCTGAATTGACTGCTGCGCTTGTAACTTGCTTGATGCTGACTTTGAGAGTTTTGAGAAGAGGATAGATAGAACATTTTAACTAGGTCTAACTAGATTTAGGAGGGACCAACACACATCAACTAACACAGCAAATGCACAAACAAAATATGCATGAGTGCACATCCTAATCCATCCTCACACTGCTGCCACATATAGGGCAACCGTTCTCAGATTTTGGCACATCACTCTCTGCCTGTAGCTAATCAATACTATCAAACAATGCTTGAGGTTAGTGTACCTGCAGAAGATAGGATTAAGCCTATCTATGTCAGCAGAGTGCCATCTATCTTAGATACATAACCATAGTAATAGGGCTACTTATTTAACTTTGCATGCAAGCGCCCTAACTTTTTGAAAAGATATCGTTGTCAAATTTTAATTTGAAAAGGGTTGCAAAGCTTTATTCGCTCATTTATACTCTGATACCACCTGTGGCAGAACCGCCTAAATTAATACACTCACAAGAGTACTTGTCTCTTATTAGACACTAAGTACTCAAGGGAGCACACTAATTTAGTCGATTCCGTCGAGCACACCTAACGGGAGAACTCGAAAATCCACCGTTTTCATCAGGATCATAAATAAGGGAATAAAGCTTACAATAATCTTATATTTCTTACATCTCAGGTTTTCATTTGATCAGAGTATAGCATAAGTTATACAACAGCGGAAAGAATAATTACAGTGTAGCATAATGAAAGTTGATTCATTTTAAATCTACATGGTATCTCTGGTAACACCTAATCTTTATTGCAGCGGAAAATAAACATTTATTCAATTACAAGTATAGACATCAATCATGATGAATATACTAATTATGGTAGGATCTTCCATGTAAAACATTTGGTAAAGGAGTGTAAATAAAGCTAATATCGTAGCGTAATTGGATTTCCTTGCTGAGCCCACCGGGAGGTATCCACACACAAGAGTCAGCAGCTAGCATCCACCTGTTACCTGCAATAGGGGAGAGTAAAACCCTAAGTACTCAATTGTACTCAGCAAGACTTACCTGACAGGAGGAAATAAAATGACTCCAAGGATATGTAAGACTATTTGGCATGCGGATTTATAATTGCCCGGAAGCATTACTAATAGTGCATCCTTATATTCAAATTTTAGCATTCATGATTAATTCATTAGCTAACCATTCTAGGTAAGCACCTGAACTACTTTCAAGCAGGTGGTAAGCAATCAGAACCATTTTTAACCTTTTTCCACCTTCCATTTCTTACTACGCTGCCAGAATAAAGTCCTCATCGTTACCGTTCAAGAACGGTGATTCGCGAATCAATGTGCCCAACTGGGTACCCCGAGACACACTCCTCGCCTGCGTCCCAGACACAGATGAGAACAACTTGCTTTCTCCTACCCGGGGCACCAGGTCCCCGTCCTAACTGGGATTCCAAGCCCCCGACATTCCCGGCCCGGCCGTAATGCGGTGCAAGGACCTCCCACCCAAAAATAAAATATATAAATGCACCACCCTATACAGTCGGTCTGGATGAAGCCGGAACCTAAGACAAGAGAGAGCAAGCCTGTCGGTGTTTGACCACCGATAGCCTGCCACGGGGTTCCCGTAGCAGTTGATTCGGACTTCGGCGAACGACTAGAACTTGGCGGTTTCACGCAAGAGACACACGGTTTATCCTGGTTCGAGCCCTCATCGTCGAGTAAAAGCTCTACTCGGTCGGCCTTGGCCTTTTGCGTTGGATTGATGTATGATTGTGCGTTGTTCGTTTGTTACAAAGAGGGTGCTCGGCTCCTTTTTATAAGAGGAAAAGAGCCGAGCTATGGTTTCTAGTCCTAGTCGGATCCATAGGAAGTGTTACATTCGATTACGAGAGGTTACTTTCTATTTGTCTAACTAGGATGGTCCGTATTCTACTCGGATCCATCCTTCTTGCTCTTGTCCCGACGGGGAGCCGTCTTTGGTGAGTAGCCGTCTCACGCCCCGTATCGACAAGCCCTCGAGCATTTCGAAGTAGAACTCGGGGAGCGCCTTTACGGAGTGATGCTTCAAGTGGTCTAGCTGAAGAATTGTTCCCTTTTTGTGCGCCGTAGGCGCACTCATTGAGTGTAGCCCCCGAGCCTCTTGCTACTTATTTATAAGTAGCCTGGAGGATCTTGAGAAAAAAGAAAAAGTTGAGGGTGTATGCCCCTGTAGCCCCCGAGCCTTCGCCTCGAAGTTGTTTTTGTCGAGGAAAAGAAGTCGGGCGATGGCTTTCGGCTTTGTTTGGTGTTGTAAGTGTGTTTCCCTAAGCGTAGCTTCCGAGCTCTTCCGAGTACTTTTGTAAAAAATGAGGCGAAGGCTCGTGACTCGCTTCGAGCTTTTCCCGAGTTCTTTTTCTTGAAAGTAGTCGATGATGGCTTTTGGTCGACGTGCGCCCATAGGCGCACTCATTGAGTGTAGCCCCCCGAGCCTCTTGCTTTTTAGAACAAAGAGTTTGGAGGGTCCAGAGTAGCATGATGGCTTTGAAATTGTAGCCCCGAGCTTGAATTCTTTCCCTCAAAAGTAGTCGGGTGGTGGCTTTTTTTTTGATTGACGTGCGCCTATTGGCGCACTCAATGAGTGTAGCCCCCGAGCCTCTTGCTTTTTTGGAACAAAGAGCTGGAGGGTCTAGAGTAGCATGATGGCTTTGAAATTGTAGCCCCCGAGCCCTTGTCAGGGTTCTTACGTTGTAGAATTTGGACAACGGCTCGTGACTTTGCTTTTACTTGTCCTTTATGTTTTTTTTTATGGTTGGGCGTTGGCGGTGGTGGTATAAAGGCTTTTTTTGTCTTTGGGATATGCACGGAATATACTCTTCATTTGCTCTCTTTCTTGCCTTCTTTTATTGTCCTTGTCAATGCTTCTCTGAATTGGTGAACTTGGTCTATGTACACCGATCTTGGCCTATAAATTGCGCTTTCCTTTCGGTTGTTTTCAGAGTCTTGTTGTATGCTTCTTCCTGTTCTTGTGACAATGATAGTTTGTGAGGTTGAACAGCCCCGGGCTTCTTTCTTGTTCTTCAAAGTATGGTCTATTTAGTGGGTAGAAGAATTCTTGAGATAGGGATTAGAGGCGGACTAATCCCGGAGTAGCATTGTGATTGGAGGCTCGTTACGGTAGGTAGAAGAAGTCTTGAGATGTGCCTTATCTTTGTGTCATTTTGCACTCTTAGTTCTTCTTTTCCACTTTGCTGCGGACATATGCTCTGCGTGGGAAGGTTGCCGAGTCGCCACGATCTTCTAGCTGTGCGGTGCAGATCAGCCACCGGCCGACGCGTAGCTGGAGCTCTCTTGTTCACATGGGGTTCGGTCCGACTTGTTTTTGGAGAGGCCCGATGTGATGCTTGATCAGTCAGTGCTCCTTTTGGCAATCTTGAATGCACTTTGTGTTGGTGTATCAAGGTTGCTTTGGATCTGCTTTCGGCTCATTACGCCTTAGTGGTGGTCAGGGTCATGTAACGAGGGCGGTTTTGGATTTCTGCGTAATTGTTTTCTATGGCAGAATTCCACTTTGGGTTCCTTGTAGCTATTGCTTTGGATTTCTTTGAATTCGATGGGTCTTGTAAGACTTGTAACCTTGTATCTGTAATATTGAAGAATATTTGATCCCGCAATGATCCGAGTTGTTTTGTCTGTGTTTATGGTTGTCCGCCTTCGAGCCGACTTGTTTTTGATTGATATGAAGGCGTATATCTTTTTTAGTAGACTTGTTTTGGCTCGAAGTTGGGCTGGCTTTCTTCAACTGGAGTTGTTGGTGGCCGGCTTGTTATGATAATATTGGCAAAGCTATCTTTCTTTGTAACGGCATAGTATTTTACCGTTGGTGGGTAACGGGATCTGCACCGTTATCCCGTGATTTAAGGGTTTACTTGGGCCTTTCTCATTCTCGCGCCTTGTATCCGTTGGCCTTTTTACCGTTGCCCCTTAAGTGGGCCTTTTAAGACCGGTCTATAAATTAGCTGCGGTTCTTGTTCTTCTTCTTCACCTTGCCTTTGCTTCACGAAACCCTAGCGCCGTAGAAAAAAAAATCCCCAAATCTTTGCTCTTGCATTGCCGCCACGTTGTTGGTATTTTTAACTGCACTCCATTAATTAAGTTTTAAGTAGGATTATCCGCAAGCGCTTACAGATATCATACCGGTGTCACATTTTACCCAGAGGTTTTAAATATCGTATCCACGGGGAACAGTTGTGATAATGACAACGTCTATAGACTTAACCCTACAATTAGGCTAGATAATATCAAGAAAAAGGAAATAGCTATTGTACTCTAGTTCCAATATCCGGTAAACTTTGTATAATATCGTCTTATCGGACAAGTGACCTGAATAGGAGAAGAAACAGAGTAATCTACCTACCGGACACCTATAAGCCTATCGGTCCTATCAACGAGGAAGTGGACTACGGAGGATTCAACGCGACTATAAAGTCACCTATGCGAGCTACCACTATCCAGGAATTTGATCGGGGGGACATTCACAAGTAAATCTAGCCTAGGCACCACGCCTACACTACGAAATACAACTTTAACCTACAGAGGGTCCTATAGATCAAAGTTCTCAATATGAGATGTGAACCAAAGAACGAATAAGAACAAATTGCTTACTTGAATCAGAATGGTAAATACGAAAGTACCTCAGAACGCAGCTCTGGGCGAGGAAGCTGAATTCAGAAGAATACAGCCACGAAGAAGCGCCGATAGGCCGGAGCTCCTCTAGAATCTCTACTCCTCTACTCAATCTCTCTAATCTCTAAACAAAACTAGATCTAGAAGAACTAGTCTCTCCTAATTGCTACATCTAGATGAACTGGAACTAGATGAACTAGACTAGATCAACTAGAGGGACCCTAACCCTAATTATGTAGAGAATATGAAGCACCGGGGTGTAGAATGCCTCTTGGAGGGAGCCTTGGGCGTCATTATATAGGCCGAGGTGGAGTAGGGGGCAAGGAACCGCCACGTCAGCGATCCGCGTCTTCATCTCATGTGTACCGTCGGATCAAACCGACCTAAAATCAACGTAGGGATGGCTTGCTTGGCTTCCAAGGATGCGTGGGAGGAAGACTCGGAAAGGCGGCGGCGGAGGATGACCTAGAGGCGCCGACCAGCCCTGAGGTGGGGCCGGCCGGCCCCACAGGCTCCCCCCTGTGGCCCCGGCTGCTTCGGGTGTCTTCTAGACCCTTCTTGAGTCCGATGATGATGTTGTTCCGTTGTGGATCAATTTCGTGATTATTGAGCTCTATAATCCCCTTTTTATGCTTTTCTGAAAATCACCCTGGAAAATACAGAATATGCAAAACTCGTGGAATTTGTCAGATAAAGCCCTAGACTAGTGTGTTTTCTTGTTTTCCTTCAGGTAAAAAGCCCTAGTAAAAGTTGACGCTAAGGAGTGTCAACACACGTATCCTCCTCTTAGTTTGGGTGCTTGATTCGTTGCATGGGAAGGAAGAAGGTGGCCTCCAAGAAGTTGGTAGTTGAGAAGTCTGTTCTTGAGGAGGAGGTCGACGAGCAGCTGAATCCCGAGTTTGCTGCTATGATGGCCATCGCAAAGAACTTCCCCACCCCGACTACCCAGGAGAAGCATCTGGTTGAGCTGCAGGACTTGGGTATGATCCAGCCCAAGGAGTTCTCCGGTTGGGTTGCGCCTAGTGAGCATCGTGTCCCCGTTCCCCACCCAGGGGAGATTGTGCTTTTTGTTTCTTTTATTCGTGCCAGGCTTTGTTTGCCGGCTTGTTCCTTCCTCCACCGTTTTCTTCGCTTCTTTTCCATCTCTCTTCATGATCTTACCCCGAATGGGGTTCTTCATCTTTCTGTTTTTATCCATTTTTGTGAGACTTTCCTTGGCATTCCTCCCTCCCTCAATCTGTTCCGTTTTCTTTTCCGTCTCAAGCCGCAGCCCCGTAATGATTCCGTCCACACCCTTGATGGATGTGGGATCCAATTCCCGCAAGGGCGTAAGTCGAGCCACTTTTTTGAGTATGACCTTGTTGATTCCGTGAAGGATTGGCGGTCCGAGTGGTTTTATGCTGGTAATCTTGATGGAGGTGCTTTGGTGCTCCAAAGCACTCCAAACCTACTTGGGGGTCCCTTTGTTCCTAATGATCGGTGGGAGAGAAAGCAGCTCACTTACGCCGAGTTGTCTCTTCTTGAACCTCTTTTCAATAGGATTAGGTACTTGAAGCGGAGAATGGCTTGTGCGGTTTTGCTATTGTGGCAAGTTACCTCCGTCGCCGAGTACAACCTTTGAAGGCGGCGTGAGAACTTTGGCTTTGAGTACGCGAGCGCCGAGGATCCCTCTCGTATGGTGGCCACGACCGAGTTGTCAGATGAAGAGATGCTTGTTCGTCTCTAGAAGATTTTGAAAGGCGCGTCGGTGGTCCCAATGATTGGTTTCGAAAGTACTTCTGGCGATAAACCTCCCCCTGCTGTGAGTGTTTCTTCTTATTTATATCTGTATTTCCGAGTTCTTTTTGACTGAGATTGACTAGTTTCTTGTCTTTTTTGAAGCCTTTTGGCAGGGATTTTAACGTTGATGCCTCCCTTTATGTTGATGGGGAGATTGCTCCTCTTTCTGTTCCTCCTTTGGTCTTGGTCATCGGGTAATTGAAGACCGAGTTGTTTTTACTGGTATTTCTTTGATGGAGCCTTCTCTTGGTATGTTCCTTATCGGCCGGTGGCCCTTCCTTGAGTTACTCGTGCCGGTGCTAAGAGACCTGCTGGGAGATTCTTCTTCTTCGGCTCGAAACGGGCGCGTTCTTCTCTTTCTCCTCGACCATCGGGTAACCTTTTGATAGGTGAGAGGTTGTTTGGTTTTACTTTTGCTCGCTCTTTTTTTGGAAAGTAGTCTTGATTCTTCTCTTTGGTAGGCGGTGTATACGTTCTTCTTTTTTTTTGACGATGAGGTGAGGATGTTGATGATTCTCCTCTTCTTCGTCGGTAAGTGTTGTCTTTTTGGCTTTGGTATACATACTTCTTTGTTGTTTTGTTCTGACTTGGCTTTTTGTAGCCCCCGTGCAACTTCTTCTCCTTCTCCGGCCTTGGGGCCCTTGCCGGGTCCTTCTCCTTCCACCTTAGGGTTGTTGGTGGGTTTGGATGTGGTTATGCCGCCTCCGCCTCCTCGTCCTCGACTTGCTATTCGTCGTGCTCCTAGGTAAGTGCTGACTTCTTTTCTTCCTTTTTGTATCATTTGTTTTTAGCTTCTTTTTGTTCTGTAGGTCCTTAGCTCCGGTTTCGATTACGAGAAGACCGTGAGTGTTGGAGCTATGGGTCGTGTCCGTGCACGATCCTCATCCCGTTGTGGATTACGTCCCGGTGGTGGCTTCATCTTACATTTGGGACTTCTTCTTTTGTCGATTCTTGTGCAGCGGCCGAGTCGATTTTTTTTGTAGCGTAAGAGTTGCCTCTTGCCCAACCCCTAACTTCTCCTCATCCTAGGGTTGGGTGTTTTCCTCCTTTGTCTCCTTTTTATCCTCCTTGGAATTACGTCAAGTGATTTGAAGGCGATGCAGGATCCGGAAGAAGACTTCAATCTGAGTTCTCGCCTTAAGAAGCTTGAAATTTTGGATTCAAGTCTTTTCTTGAACAATTCTAGGTGGGATGACTTGTTTGCTTTATTTCTATCTTGTCTTTTTTTCTTATCCTTGTTTTTCTTTATGTGCAGGAGTATGTCACTGATTCTAACCTCTTTTTTGGCTCGTCCGAGTCCCAAAAGAAGTTGTTGGATGAGCTGGCCTCTCTGCGGCTGGCGCTTGATGAGGAGCGTCAAGGACGTCAGTCTTCGGAGACTGCCTTGAGAGCTCAGGTTGTTGCTGCTGTTGAATCCGAGAAGGCTTCTCGGGATCTCCAAGGCCAAATATCTTGTTGCTATGTTGAAATGTTTGAATATTTTGTTATCTGTTGTACTCCTTTTGGCGTTGTGAATCCATCTAAGAATAGTTAATATTGTAGCCGTCTTTAATGATTAGTTCGGACCGTAGGCCCTCATCCGAGTTCTTTTTCTCTAGAAGTCGGGATAGGTCGAGCTCTCTCTTGGCTCTCATCTAGTCCTGAAAAGGAGCTAGGATAGGGCGAGTGTTGACTTTATTTTAGCCGTACTCTCATCGGTGTTGTGAAAACAACCCGGAATAGTTGGGCTCAGGCTAGGTTGTAGCATTTTGTACTTCAACAAATAATTCGGACCGTAGGCCCTCATTCGAGTTCCTTTTATCTAGAAGTCGGGACAGGTCGAGCTTTCTCTTTGCTCTCATCTAGTCCTGAAAAGGAGCTAGGATAGGCCGAGTGTTGACTTCTTTAGCCGTACTCTCATCGGTGTTGTGTAAACAACCCGGGGGGTCGAGCATTTTTTGCTCTCATCGGGGTTTGCCCGGGGGGTCGAGCGATTTTTGCTCTTATCGGGGTTTGCCCGGGGTGTCGAGCGCTTTTTGCTCTCATCGGGGTTTGCCCGGGAGGTCGAGTGCTTTTTTGGACCGTAGGTCCTTATTCGAGTTCCGTATTCTAGAAGTCGGGATCACGGTTACGGAAAGAAGCTGGGATCTTGTAATCTTTCTTATGAATCTTTGTTGAAGGAAGTAGTACATGTTTTTTTGTTATCTAGGCGTAAAATCGTCGTAATTGAGAGATGTGCCATGAATTTTTTATTGGGGCTCCGTCTTGATCATCGGTTCGTAGGATCCCGGTCTGTTACTTTTGTTACTATGAAGGGACCTTCCCATGGGGAAATTTGAGTAGTTTGTGTCTTCCATCCGGTTTTTGTATTTTCACGAGAACTAGATCGCCCGGCTTGTAAGGTTCTTGGTTGAACGCTTTTGTCGTAATATCTTCTCGGTCCTTGCATGTATCTTGCTGATTGTAGTGTTGCATTGACTCGACTTCTTCTAAGCCGTCGATTTCTAGTCTTACGGTTTCTTCGCTTCTCCTTCGTTATATTGCTCAATTGCGGGGGATGTCCATATTAAGTCTGGCTGGTAATACGGCTTCTGATCCGTATACCAAGAAGAAAGGTGAGTAGCCAGTTGCTCTGCTTATCTGAGTTCTTAGTCCCCAGACTACTTTGGGTAGTTCATCTATCCATTTTGCTCCGTAATCTTTGAGGTCTTCATATAGTCTTGGTTTCAATCCGGCCAAGATGAGGCCGTTTGCTCTTTCTACTTGACCGTTTGCTTGAGGGTGAGCTACTGATGCATAATCAATGCTGAATCCGCAGTCTTGAGCCCAGCTTTTGAATTCATTGGCTGTGAAAGGTGATCCTGTGTCTGTAATTATCCCTGTTTGGCATCTCAAATCGTGCATAATTTCTTGGATGAACTCTTGTGCTTTGGCTGAGCTGTATTTTACTAATGGCTTGTATTCTATCCACTTGGTGAACTTGTCGATGGCCACGAATATGTATTCGAACCCTCCTTTGGATTTTTTAAGTGGTCCGACTTGATCAAGCCCCCAGCATGAGAACGGCCATGCTGGTGGGATGCATATTAGATTGTGAGCTGGAACGTGTGCTTGTCTTGCAAACATTTGACAGTTTTTGCAGTATTTGACTAGTTCTTCGGCGTCTTTTAATGCTGTTGGCCAATAGAATCCTGATCGAAAAGCTTTTCCGACTAGTGTCCTTGAAGATGCATGATTTCCGCAGCACCCCGAGTGCATTTCTAGTAATATTTCTTTCCCTCTCGTTGTTGGTACGCATTTCAATAATACGCCTGATGATCTTTGCTCTTTTGTAAAGATTATCTCCTACTAAGACGTAGTTTTTGCTTCTTCTAATTACCCGAGTTGCTTCGCTTTTATTTTCAGGTAACTTTTTTTTCTTGATGTAGTCTATGAATACTTGCATCCATGTTGAGTTGTCTGTGCTGATCATTAGAATTTGCTCTTGTTCTGTCTTCTTCTTCTTGTCTTCTTTCTCGTCTGACTTGATAGATGGTTTGTTTAATTCTTTTACAAAAACTCTAGCGGGTACTTTTGCCCTATCTGAGCCTAGTTTGGCTAACACATTAGCTGCAACGTTTGAATCTCGTAATATGTGATGTATTTCTAGACCTTTAAAATTTTTCTCAAGCTTTCTGATATCTGCGCAATAGGCATCCATGTTTTCCTTGGTGCAATCCCATTCTTTATTGACTTGGTTGATTACTACTGTTGAATCTCCGTAGACTAGCAATCTTTTGATTCCAAGTGATGTTGCAACTTGTAGGCCATGGATGAGTGCTTCGTACTCTGCTTCATTGTTGGTAGCTTGCCATAAAATTTATAGAACATATATCGAGTTGTTTTCCATCGGGTGCGATAAGTAGTACTCCTGCTCCTGCCCCTCCTAGTTTTAGAGATCCATCAAGTACATTTTCCAATGGTCTAGGATGACGTTTGGAGTAGGTTGTTGTATTTCGGTCCATTCCGCAATGAAGTCGGACAATGCTTGAGATTTGATTGCCTTTCTTGGTGCAAATTCTATTTTGAGTGCTCCGAGTTCAACCGCCTATTTTGAAATTCGTCTGTTGAGTCTCGGTTTCTTAGGATGTCTCCGAGTGGAAAATGCATTTACGACGACTACTTTGTGATCTTCAAAATAATGCCCGAGCTTCCTTGAAGTTATGAGTATTGCGTAGAGTAGTTTTTTGCACGTGAGGATATCTCACTTTTGATCTTTGTGAGTACTTTACTTATGTAGTATCTTGGCCTTTATACTTTGTAGATGTGTCCTTGTTTTTCTCTTTTGACCACAATAGCCGTGCTAACTACTTGAAGTAGTTGCGGTAATGTAGAGCATGAGGTCTTCGTCTTTCTTTGGTGGTACTAATCTTTGGAGATGTGCTGATGTATGCTTTTAGCTTGTCGAAGGCTTCTTGTGCTTCTTCGTTCCTGTAAATTTTCTGCTTTTGTTTAGTAATTTGAAAAAAGGTAAGCCTTTCTCCCCGGTCCGGAGATGAATCATTTGAGTGCTGCCATGCAACCTGTTAGTTTTCGTAGGTCCTTGATATCTGCTGGTGGGCCCATGTCGGTTATTGCCTTGATTTGTTTTGTGCTTGCTTCGATTCCTCTTTGGGCGACTAGAAATCGAGTAGTTGCCCCGATGATACGCCAAATACACATTTGTTCTTTGTTAAGTTTCTACTTCCATCTTTTGAGATTGTTGAAAGTTTGTTGTAGATCTTCAATCAAAGAATCTAGGTTCTTTGTTTTGACGACTACGTCATCTACATATGCTTCCGCGTTCTTTCCAATTTGATCTCCCAAACAAGTCGGATTGCTCTTTGGTATGTTGCTCCTGCATTTTTGAGTCTAAAAGACATTGTTTTGTAACAATAGGCGCTGAAAGGTGTAATGAAAGAAGTTTTACTTTGGTCTTCTTCTTTTTAGTGCAATCCGGTGATATCCCGAGTAGCAATCTAGAAAGGATAATAGAGCTGATCCTGTTTGTTGAATCCACTATCGATCAATTCTTGGTAATCCGAAAGGGTCCTTTGGACAATGTTTGTTAAGGTCCGTGTAGTAGTCGACACACATACGCCATTCATCGTGTTCTTTTTGTGTACCGAGCAGGATTTGCCAACCGATGCGGGTGTAAGATTTCTTTAATGAACCCCATTGCTAGTAGTCGGGCTATTTCTTTTTTTATTGCTTCCTTCTTGTCCGGTGAAAAACGTCGTAGTCTTTGTTTGATCGGTCTTGCTCCTTTGTTGACTTCAATTTTGTGCTCGACCAACTCCCTTGGGACTCAGGGCATATCTATTTGGTTTCAAGCAAATATATCCTTGTTGTCCCGTAAGAAGTTGGTGAGCGTGAGTTCCTATTTGATAGGCAGGTGTGCGCTGATTGTGGCGGTCTTTGATGGATCACTTGTTCCTAGATCAATCTTTTTTGGTGCCCTCTCCTTCAAATTGTGGTGAGTGTACTTTGTTTTTTGGTGGTATCTCTAGTTCTTCTCGTTCTTATTTACGCTCTTTGCCGAGTTGATTTCACCTTGTACTTTTGAGGATATTTGTATTGCTTGTACATCGCATTCGTAGGCTCTTTTTAGGTCTCCTCTCGAGAGAGAGAGTACTCCGTGTGGTCCTGGCATCTTGAGTAGTAGATATGGATAGTGTGGTATAGCCAAGAATTTTGCTAGTCTTTGGTCTTCCTAATATCGCATGATATAATGATTCAAAATACGCAACTTCAAATTTGATGAGTTCTGTCCCTGTAATTTGTGGGAGTTCCAAATGTTCTTTGGAAGTGTAATCTGTCCAAGAGGCATAGCTGGTCTCCGGGTACTATCCCATAAAAAGGTACGCTTGTAGGTGTGATCATTTTTGAGAATTCATTTCCCATTTTCTTGAGGGGTGTCTGCAAATATGATGTTGAGTCCTGCCCCCCCATCGATGAGTACTTTGGTTCTTGTTATGGCGGTAATTGTTGGTCCGAGTACTAATGGATATAGCCTGCGTTCCCAACACTTGTCCATTGGTCTTCCCGTGAGAACTAAATTGGATATTGTGACCGGTTTAAATATCGGGTGTTCTTGGCTCGGCTCGCTGCCATGATTGTTCGCCAAGCAAGCTTGTCTTCTTGTTTGCTCCTAGAACCGGGTACTCCCGAGAATATTATCGATACTTGTTGCTCTTGGATTTTGAAAACCGTTATCGCTTGTGTTGTCTTCTTCTTTTTTTCTCTTTATTTTCTTCCTTGTCTTGTTTGTCCTTTTCATATATTTTTCTTGAAAGATGCGACACTCCCCCATTGGGTGGATTCTGTTGGATGATAGATGCATTTCATATTTTTGAGGTCTTCAAATCTTCTTGCCGGGTAGAATTTCTTTCTTTCGGTGGATGCCACCATGTTGTCGAATATCTCTTTTTGTTGTGGAATTCTTGTCTGTTGTCTTGAATGTTCCATCTTCTTGAGTTGTCTTGATACCTTGAGTTATCCCGGTATCTCGAATTGTCTTGATAACCCGAGTTGTTTTGGTTGTTCCATCTTGTGTTGTTTTGATCGTTCGAGTTGTTTCTTCATGCGTGTTGTTTCTCCTTTTCGAGTTGTTTCATTTGTCCGGAAATCTTTCTCTTGTCTTCTCTTCTTCGCTGTAATCATCTTTTCAATTGTTCTTTTTGAACTCCTCGTTTGTCCGAGGGTTTTCCTTGCAAAAATCGTGAAACATCCATCTTACTTTTTAAGCCGTATGAAAATGCTTCTATTACTTCTCTCTCGGTGATGTCATGTACTTGTGCTCGAGTTCTCCAAATCTTCTATAGAAGTCTCGAGGCTTTCTCCCGGATTTTGCTTTAAACCTTTTAACTCGGCTTGCGTTATTGGGTGGATCAAGATCCCGCAAAATTCTCGCAAAATGCTTTTTGGAAGTCGCCCCATGCTTTGATAGATCCGGTCGTAACTTATCGAACCACCGGAGTGGTAATGTTTCCGGGGCCATTGGGAAAAATAATGCTTTTATATCGTCATCGCTCCGGCTAGTTCTATAGATTGAGAATAAATCCTAAGCCATTGCATTGGCTCGGTCTTGCCATCATATTTTGAATGATTGGATGGTTTGAATTTGTGAGGTAGTTTGATTTGTGAGTAGTCTTCTGCGAAGCAAGGAAATCTGTCGGGTACTTTTTCTCAGTGCGTAGTCGGAATCTACGGTTGTCGTATCTTGAAATAATCCGGGGGGGACTTCGGGTGGTGTCGGAGATCTTCCCCCTGTTTTCCCCCCTTTTTTTTTTGGTCCAATCATGATGAGGTTGAGCTCTTCTCTCATAATTTGGAGTTGATAACCTTTCGAAAGCGGAAATCCTCCGAGTTCTTTGACTTGTCATTCAGATGGTATGTGTCGGGGGAGGTACTCGGTCGTCTTGTATCCTTTGCGCGGTATCTCCGAGTAGACTTCTAAGCCTGGCTTGTTCTTCACTTGGTCGTTGTATGGCGTCAATTTCATTAATTAACTCTTGTATCTTGTTGATAGGATCAAGCCTTGTCCTTGCCGCAGATTCGTCTTTCCTCGGCTTCTTTCTCGGCTCTTTTTTTGATTGTACTCGGCTAGCTCTTCTTCATATTTGCGCCATGCTTCTCTTCGTTCATGAACTCGGTTCCTTCTTCCTCCTCTTTTCTTGTTTCTTCTTTCTCTTCTTTGCTTTAAAGGTCGTCGGTCTCTCCTTCTCTTGTGACGGAATTTCTTTGGAATATCGCCTTTTCGATTCTTCTCAAGATCCGTAGTCGGGTTGGACCTGGTGGTACTAGAGGTTGCCTTATCATGAAGACTTCTTCGTGCGTATTGGGTGGATGGTCGAGTTCTTCTCCTTCTAGAGGTTTACTGTATTGAAAAGGAAGGAAGGTAGAGTACTTATCTTGTTTGAAGATGTCCCATTGGTCGAGGTCGTAAGATTCCATTACTTTCTAAGTGATATTCTGATATATTCGTGCCGAGTTGTTGAAACCGTAGTGAAAAGAACTTGGCTTGTCTTGTATATTTGGGTCTTCAACTTCCTCTGTGAGCTTGAGTCTTGAAAAAATTTCTTGTATCTTCGGCTCGGGTTCTCGAAGTAGTCGACCATGGAGAATTCCTTGTTTCGTGCGCTTCGCGGACCACTCTTCTTCAAAAACGAAGGTTGATCCCGCCGAAAAAAATCATCATATGTAGGTCCGTCGAGCCTTTGACGTTGATTTCGCCGAAAGCCCCTACTGGCGCCGCCCGGTGGCCGGTGTTTGACCATCGATAGCCTGCCACGGGGTTTCGTAGCGATTGATTCGGACTTCGGCGAACGACTAGAACTCGGCGGTTTCACGCAAGAGAAACACGGTTTATCTGGTTCGAGCCCTCGTCGTCGAGTAAAAGCTCTACTCAGTCGGCCTTGGCCTTTTTGTGTTGGATTGATGTATGATTGTGCGTTGTTAAATGCATTTACAAAAGAGGGTGCTCGGCTCCTTTTTTTATAAGAGGAAAAAAGCCGAGCTATGGTTTCTAGTCCTAGTCGGATCCATAGGAAGTGTTACGTCTCGATTACAGAGGTTACTTTCTATTTGTCTAACTAGGATGGTCCGTATTCTACTCAGATCCGTCCTTCTTGCTCTTGTCCTGACGGGAGCCGTGCTGGTGAGTAGCCGTCTACGTCCCATATCGACAAAGCCTTCCGTGCTCCCATAAACAAGTATGTGTTCGGGATAAGGAGATATGTGACTTGACCTTCAATCCTTAGCAACGATCGGTCCTTAATCGACACAGGCAGGACAATGCAACCAGAGCCCCGCTCTGTTGCCCAACAAGCCAAGTCCATCCAGTCCCTCATACCGTCCCACCCGACCTCCATTTATTATCCATATACATAATCCATGTGACAGTATCATGATAATAATATATAAACCTATCTCTCACGAGTGACAGGAAATCACACGACTTTTACCAAAGTCCTATAGCATGGCAATCTACATGATCCTATCATACTAGTAAGACTCATAGGATAAGGATATATATGCAAGTGGGTTCCATTCAACTCCTCAAAACTTAATGCACAAATAAATCTTAAAGTTCAGAATAGTAGGGGTTATGAACCAGGGCTTGCCTGGGTAAAAGATAACCAAAGTTAGTATTTTATCCTCGTGATATATCCATCATGACACCATCCTCCACACATACACCGAGTCTCTGATCGTGTCGATCCATCATCGTTCCTATTATGTAACGATGCGATGCAGAATGATGCAATCAATACAAAGGCAACAGCAACTCTTAAAATGCAACACGTATAAACTATGCTAACAGCTAGCTCTAATGGCTAACATCGTGAGCTACGTATCGAACTCATAAAACATCTTTTCATGCCATCATCACTACCGTTTAGTTATTTTAACGTATATTCTAACCGGGGTATTTTAGTTATCTTAACAAACCAACGATTCTTGAGTTACCAAAATTATAGAGAGCATATCATGCTGCACTCTAACTACTTTATAAATTTGAGGATCATAGCTATTACCAAAAAGTCACAAAAATTCATTAACTATATATTCTTATTTGTATTTAAGCATCATAGAGCAATTTAATCACCCTAGGTGCAGCACATAAATCTATGAACTAAGTATACCTAGATAGATCACAATTTTAGGAATCTAACAAAATTGGTTTCACTATTTTTGGACACTTATGCGATTTGATATTAATTATCAAACATCAGCTCAGGAATTAAAAAGAAAACTATTTCTAATAACCCAGAAAAAGGAAAAGGGCAAACTGGCCTGGCTCGGCCCAGCTCGGGCTCGGCCCATGTGCGAAAGGCGGCCCGCGGCGGGGGAGTCTCGAGCGCGCTGGCAATCTTGCAAAAGAGACCCCGGACTCTGGACTAATTAGAGGAGCACTGTTGGTACTATTCACAGAGAGAGGATGTCCTCACCTAGCACCCTAAGTCTTTCATCTTCACCACGGGCCTGCCCCTGGTGAGAGCGCCACTGACGGTGCCGCCACGACGCGCTGCGAACCGCGGCTCCGTTGGCCGGCAAAGATCTCTCTGACGGCCGCCCGGTGGCCGGACGTCCCAAGCTCGGTGATGCGCACCCATAGGAGGCACCCGGGGCGGTTGTTGGGGGGCAACGCAGTCTGGCCGGCCATGGTAGGGGGCCTTGGCCGCTGGTCTGGCGGCGGCGACGCCGCCGTTCCGGCCCTTGAGAGCCTCGGCGAGCGAAGGGAAATAACTGACAAGCTCCCTGGGACTGCGAGGGATGTGGCTGCGGCGTTGATTACAGCAGAGAAGGTTCGTGGCGGGCTGGCCGCGTGCAAGCCGCGAGAACAGCGGGCAAGGCTCAAGGACACCGCCATGGCAGCAGTACCGGGGAAGCGGTAGCGGTTTAGCGGGGTGGAGCATGGCACGGAGGGAATCAAGGCGAAGCTGTGGGTGCCATTTAATTATACCCTAAGACCCTAGAGGGTGAGTGTATTTGAGCGCGACGCTCTCGGCATCCTTCACGACCGCCCGGCCAGAAACTCCAAAATTGGAGCTTGGCCCCGCTCGAATCAACAATGGGATGGGATCGGCCGGCCGAGCACTTAATGGTGAAGCTAGAGACGCGATTAATCGGACTGATGTGCCTATCCATGCCGAACAGGCGAGCGGGGTCACCCGTCGGGATGGTAGAGGGACGTCGGCAGCTCCGGAGTTCTCGCCTTGGCGGGGGAGATGGTCGGCTCCTAGTGGAAAGACTGTCGTGCTACATGCCACGCTCACGGGTGGGGGTTAGGGAGGCGCAGCTCACGCAGCCGCAGCGCCATAATTGGCAAGGCGACGGGCGAGGTCGCGAAAGCACGCCCATGTGCACGCTGACGCGAGGCGAGACACGCACAAAGCCAGTAGCGGTGCGACATGATGGCGTAGGCAGCATCAATGCGCGAGCAGCGCCAAGGACGCAACACGGTGGCCAGCCGAGCATCGACGCGGACATGACGCGACGCGACGCGACGCGGAAGCGGGGCGCAAGACCACGCGCTGGGCACCGAAGTCGACGTAGAAAGCGGTAGCGCAGCAGGGCAACGGCAACGCCGCCGACGGTGGGACGCAGGGCGGACGGCAGCCTGGCGGCTCCCGTGGGGCCGGCCGCGGCCAAGCCACGACAAAGACCGAAACATGGTGACCGCGCCCACCGGAACGAACAGCTCAAAAGTGTCGTGCACGCTTTTTTAAAGTGCCGACCAAAACCATACTAGCTTGATCGAGAGCAAACCACAATGGCAGAGCTTAAGAGGGTACTTAGGGATTCCAAGGAAGGCATCAATTGCATTCCTAGATGGCTCAGAGAGAAAGATATGTAGGTGCCAACATGGGTTCGTCAGGGGCATGCTGGCTCACGCCCAGAGCTTGGAAATGGCGTAGCAGTGAGCCCCGGTAGGGTTTTGGGGCAAGATTTTGAGGGGCTAAAGGTTCACTAATACCCAAACCAAGTTGTCCTAATCAACAATGATACTTCAAACTTTATAATCAAACAACGATCAAGCTCAAGTGCTAACTAGGATTAACAAAACATTAATGCCAAATAAGCAACGCCAACCAAGATTCAGACTTTAGAATTTTCCAAGTTATATGCTGAACCTTAATTTAAATTGGATTTCCAGGCTATCCGAAAAACTAGCTAGTTAAGTTATTTCTCCATGGGACAAGTTGCATTGTCACCTACAAAGTTTATACTTCAAACTTTATTTAAGCGTCATATACAAGTTCTATACCAATTTTGCTTAATAAAAATTGGTTTTAAACCTTACTTGATAAAAGGAGCTATAGAAGCCAACTTTCGTTCGGCATTTTTAATGGCCTGTTTAAGTTACTAGTAATTGTTTCCATACTCAACCACATGCATTAGCACATAAACATGATGCTCACGAAATGATTTGACAGGCGGTTAAGCGCGTAACACCTGGGGTGTTACAAAGGTGTGCTCATTCTCACATATTTTTTTGGGCTAAGGTACCCAGCCTTTTGGCTCTCATTCTTGCTTGGTCCAGGACTGTAAAGCATCTCATCTTGATCATATTGCATTCTGCAAGGCACAATTGCATGTTAGAAATTCAATCTTAAGACAATTCAATAATAATAAACGATGTTTGTGTTAGCACGAGAGCAAGACTTACAACGCAAAAACCGTTACGAGCTGAACGTCGAGCCGCTTGAGGTTCATCATCAACCACATGTCCTCAAAAGTAACAAAAGCAGTATCTCATTCACTTCTAAAAGCCGACGGTGGTATATTCACTTGGATTGCGTCGATGCCGACAGAAGCTGCTCTCATGTACCAGTCATGAAGTCTTTTAATACTACGCGGGAGCTTTTTGAGTTTATCCCAACTCAGTAGAGGCCTGCCCAGTATATATGTATCAGGGACGTTTTGATAATCATCCCATGTTGGCTTCCTGATCTCCAATGCTCTGATCTCTGGACCTTTTGACGACTTCTCTTGCTCAGCTAAGTCCCTGCCCAATCCCTTCCAAAAATTTGGCGGTGCTAGTAGTTTTTTTCTTCGGCTCGTAGGGGGAGACTAATTTGGGAACCTAAAATTTCCTCGCCTTAGGTTTTTGTTGGACCTTCTTTGGTGGCGACGGTGGTGTCCAAGGCGAAGCGTCGATGTCTTGGGGCGGTGGGGAAGAAGCAGGCTCATTGAATGGTGTAGTTTGTGGTGAAGATCCTGCTGGTTTTGGTGTTGATGGTGGGGTTCGAGATGGATCGACAGTACGGGGTGATGGTGGGTTAGGAAGAGACTGTACAGATGGGGATGGTGTTGGATCTTGAGGACGGTCGAGAGGTGCTGACTCCTGAGTTTCTGTCAGGGCTTTAGAGGAAGGTGGTGGTGGCTAGTTCAACTGGACGTCTCATCGAGGCCATATGATGAAATTCTTAATGGTTCTGAGTGTCTCAACACCCTCGGGGCCAGATATTTCTAGCACATCATTCTCGTACCTGGGACGACCGTCACCACTTCTACCCTACAGTACTCTTCTGATATAGTAACATTCTAAATGTTAATCACATTGCATTGCAATTTCATCATGCACAAAGCACCATTTTGCATTTAACTATAAGTATAAGCAATTGCAAGTTCCATGTGTGCTGCCTATATGCTTGTGTAACAATCTCAAAGATTGCTTAAAAATGTTTAGAATAATGTTTGAGATAGGGTTTGTATACAACTTCTTGTCTAAAAGTGCTCACATGTGATGATAAAGTTAATTATGCCTTTTTCATGTTACTAGAAAGCTTTTTATCACAAGTATATGATTTCTTTAGTTTTTGGGGTAAAGCCCTAAATGAAAGTTGTAGTACAAGATATATGCCACAACTTTTATTTAAGGTCCCAGGACTGAATCCCACCTTAAATTGTCCATATAGTGGCTCTAAATTTGAATTTGAATTGAATTCAGCAAAGGACTTAGGATTTTTCTAAGTCCTGAATTGCTGTAATAAAGTTCACTTTTTAAGGCCATGCAATTTTATTTTTCTTCAACCAAATTCTGGAAACCAGTGCACTATTTGTTGGTACAATGTTTGTACTTCACTACCATGTAATTGGTTGGGTTTGATCTTGCTTGGTTTATCATTAATTAAATGCCAAAGAATGCTAATTGCTGTAATTGGTTACTGACTTAACTGAATAGGCCTGAATGAGCTCGTGCAGTGTGTTTTTTAGGAAGGTTTAGCAGCTTATAGTTTGCAGCCCATTAGGAATTAGTTAGTGATCCTTTAATCAAAATTGGAGTCCACATATCAGAGATTGCAATGGTGGAATTGGTTGGCAATTTAGCAATTGGAACAGAGAGTTAGAGCGAGGAGAAAACGGGGTTTTCAGTCGGTTCTGATAGTTCGACAAGGCAGGAACCTTCTCGTCGGCCTTCGTGTGCCCGCCGGCGATTGGCCGTCGCTGCCACGCCCGGCGTCCAAAGTGAGCAATCCCGGTTGTGCTGGTCGCAGGAGAATGGAGGGCTTGTGCGTCGCCCACACCGCCGCCCATGCCGGCGTTGAGAGCCCGCCCGGCTCGCGGTGACCATTTTCTCTTGTCACACTTTGCTCACCGGCGACACGGGAACGGTTCCCGTGTTAGCCCGGCGCTAGCACGCTCTTGCCCTGCCGCCGCGTGGTTGAGTTTGTAAACTCTCCAATTGCCTTCCCGTGCCCAAAGCATTTTCCTATAAATAGCTTGCATCGGCCGTCGTCCATCTTTTTCCATTTTCTGCACATCGCCGGCCGAACCCACCTCACCGTAAAATTCGCAGCCATCGTTCCCTCATTTCCCAATTGCATTTGCCAATAGCCCCATCAGCTCCCTACGCCCCGATTACAACCAGTCTCACTGGTTGCCATCGACCGGATTGCCCAAACGACCTTCATCTTCTCTGCGGCCGGTCAGAGCTCCGCCACGTTCGACCTCTGCCGCCGCCAGGGTATTCTAGTGACCCATTCACATGGATAATTGTTGCGCTAGCTTCGTGTTGATGTCGCGATCATGATCGGCTCGCTATTTGTATCTACGTGGGCACGAGGACACACCCGAACACCATCTCGCCGCCGTGTTCACGCCGCCGGAGACACCATCCTCCCTGGCCAGCCGCCTTTACACCATCTTCGACGTGACCAGCGTGAGCACCGTGATCGCTATAGGTTGCTAATGCTTTACGAAGCCTTTAATTTAATTCTACCGCGCCTTAACGACCGGAACATACAGCGCCGGCGAGCTCAGCGCCGCCGTGCCGCCGCAACCTCGCCCGAGCCCGTTAGGAACTAACCAAGACTCAATTAACTTGTCAAACATGTCCGTGTTGATGTAAGGGAGCAGTAGTCACCCTTGTCCGTGCCGGGGGACCGCCAGATGGCCACCGCCGTTGAGACCGTCTTGCCGCCGTGCCGCCATGGCCGTCGGGAAGCTCGACGCGGTGCTTTTAGGGCCCAACCAACACCCTGGGGTGATGCGTGGGGTCACCCGAAGCACCTAGGTAGAAGCCGCCGCCGCCGGCGACCTCACCGCCGGTGAGCAAACGCCGGTCAACGGGCGCCGCCGCCGCTGTCAGCGCGGGAGCACTGTGCGCTGACCAGCGGGGCCCGCCTGTCAACCACCGTGGCACTGCGCACGCTGGAAGAGTACTGTGCACAGCCGTTTTCCCTTTTATTTGAATTTCTAAATAGTGCAGCAATTTGTCTTTTTTTGTATAGAATTTATTTGAGCTCCAAAAATTATGAAAATTTTTGTGTGACTTCCTTGTGATGGAATCTATGTGGGAAAAATATGAAACCTAGAAAAATAGCTATTTTGGTTTGATCAAAAATTACCCCTTTTAATTAATAAATGTACATTCCATGATTTTTCTAGAATAAAATATTGATCCAAAAATCATGAAAATTACTTTACATTCATTTCATGACATCACCAATCAGTACAAAAAGTTTGAAGTGATTTTGACAATGTTTAATAAAATCATTATTTATATATTTATTAAAAAATGGAAAGAGAGCAATATGATTAAGCATATGTATGATTTGGTTGTTGCTTTTAATCACCCTACTGTTTTAACATGATTAAGTGCTGTCTATCTTCAGAGTACCATAAGTAGATGATGAATAACTTTATGTTATATTGCCCAAGCATATAAACATGTATGCATGTATATTGATTTTCTGTATTAAAAGAAGAACCAATATATGATCACATGTGTGACAATTTTGTTGAAATAAATAAAGACCTAGGGGCATACACCTTGCTGTCCTTAGGCAACTTGATTGTTTTACTTGATGGTATGCTTATCTTTGCATATAGGTTTAATAATTAAAGGGAGCTTGTGTTTCATCAATATATACAAGCATGTGAATTCATGATTTATTCCTTGGTTTGCTGTTTGAATTATCATGGCTTGAATAAGTAAATGCATGATATAGGTAGCTAGATTATTAGTGGTTCATAATCCATATTTATGGTTGCCCATGATTGCCTTGGTTCATGATCACATAGATATGAATGGAGAATTTCGATTTCTCTTCTCTACTCTCCATCTCCATCTACACACATGCCACCTTTCACCCTTCATGCATCTTCCCATGACACCTCTCCCTATATGTGTCATGTGATGAGTGAGTAACCTTGCCATCTCTCCCTATATGTGTCATGTGGTGAGTGAGTGATCTTGACACCTTTCCCTTTTATGTGTCATATAGTGAATGGTTGGTCATGCCACCTCTCCCTCCTTGTGTCAAGCTATGGTTGGTTGGAAGTGGGGAAATCTGATTTCTACCTTCTTCAAGCCCATCATCCATCCATCTATATATATGATGGAGAGAAGTGCTTTCTCTTCATTCCATTCCATCTCTTCCATTTTTCCATGCCATACTTTCTTCTCCACCATAGAGCACGCCCTCTTCTTCATCAAAACTAGGCCATGGAGGTGGTATAATCTTATTTCCTAGCCTTAAATTTCTCCATTCATTTATAGACTCTCACATGCATGATTCATTTCTATATGTTGTGCTGAAATGATAGCAAGTGCAGTTTCTATTCAATAAATATTTACATGTTTTAAATAACATTTTCTGTAGATGGTTTATATACAAAAGTTGTAGAGGACTTCTATATCTAGGTTATCGTAAAATTTTAGGATTTTAGGACAACAGGATTGGGAGTTATAGATTTTACAAATTGCCGATCAATTTCTGTTTACTTCCTGAACAGAAGTGAAAGACTTGTTTATTTGACTTATTTAAATTAGGAATCAGCTATGGGTCATAATTAGAAAGTTGTAGTGTTTTTCATAAGCTTTCCAAAATGTCTTGAATCACTAATTTTGGTAATATATAACTATGGTTATAAGTGTGTAATATTCAGGGTCAGAATCTGTCCAGTTTCTGGACAGACTTAATCCTCTAATCTGTTTGACCTTGATGATGATGAAATCAATCAAAGATGATAATAACAAAATTGTAGACAACTTTATAAGCTTTTCAAAGAATCTAAGAACACCTCTTTTGGATATCTATAGCTTCTGCTATGGGTAAAACAGTCAGCAACTGCGCTGCTGTCCTGTTTTACATTTATACTTTGAGTTGATTTCTTGATCCATGCAACCATGGTGTGTTTAAGAAATTTAGTAATAACTTCAGTGGTGTAGTTCATGATTAAGGTATCTTGAACTTAACTCCTAAATTAATAGTGTCACTAATTAATTAAGTAATGATCTTGATGTTCCCTTGCTACAGTCTTCGGAAAGGATTAAGCATGTAATGCTTGGTGTGACGTTTGGATTGATTGTAGACCTCGGATCATAACATCCAAATGATCCTCGGCAACTTGATTCTTATGGATAAAGAACATGATAGGTTTATAGTAGTTAGTATGTGTTTGTTTGTAAGTAATTATAATACCTTTTTCAGAAAGGAGATATGCACATACTACGTGAAGATTAAAAACAAACTTGATAATATAGTGTTGTCATCAGAGAAAGAAATTACACACATGGAACCTTATGTAGCTTGTCTTTATTATTATACAAATAAGTCATCTCATCAAGCATCATATCATGCATAGCATTAAACGTGCATCATTTCATTACATGTAGTCCATGTGAGAAAAGAGGATCGCGATGATCAAAGTTTTGAAGAAGGTTCGTGCGGATCCAGCTGCGATGGGGTCATTCCACGAAAGATGTCGATAACAAAGATTAACCGCTAACCTTCCCTGCAACACAGGCAAGCCCCGGAGCATAACCCACTTTCCCCTGTTTTATAAATACTTTATTACACCTTAAGTCTAGTGTGATGTGCATTACGTAAGTAGGATTTGGGTGAAAACGTTCTTTGCATGATTACCTTGATCTACAGCTATCTCTAGATATTATCCCACTAGTATGTGTAGGACGTCCTCCTTAAATGCTTAGCCCTGCTTAGATCGGTAGAAGTCGGGTGATTTCCTGTCTCCCACGAGATATAGGATGGTTACTTACTCACTACGGGGGATATATATATACTATCCTGAATCATATGATGGTTAATAATTGGAGACCGGACAGAATTTGGTATTTCCGTGCAGTGTCGATTAAGGACCGAGCCGTGATTCGGATCTAGGTGTGAGATTGAACGTACCTTCACATAACCGCCCGAATAACTCGTTTCGACGGTGAAGCTGGTTAGCTTATTCGAGGTGGTTCTTGAACCGCTGAATACATTCTTTGGGACGAACGGAGGGGTAAGGGTACTGGTCAAGACCCCGCATGACTACGGGCTACGGGCTGAACGGGCATGACTTGTGAGACGCAGTACCATGAGCTTTGCAACCGGATTCAATTCCATCTTTCGAATAGAGTGAGCAGGTGACTCAAGCAAGCTTTAGTCCGGCTTGCGAGGGTGTGTGATACGGGCTTTACCCAGCTGGTGTAATCGATTCGAATCGCCGTCTCTCCCGGTCAGTGAGAAACTCATACCTTTTCGCAGAGACGTAGAAAAGAAATGGAACATCGGATGATAATAGAAGGATTATGGTTGATATCCCATTATGGATGATAATTTCTATGATTCAAATTATATGATATAGAAAGAGGCTAATGTAGTCTTAAGTAGCTCAACATTAATCTTTGCTACTAAAACTTACCGTAAGGGATTACATTAGTAAGCTTTTTCGCAAATGATGCTAGCCATTAAACTCCACATATATAGCCTATCATTATCTTTTGGTGTCTTTTATTTCTTCTCCCTGACGGGTAAGTCTTGCGGAGTACAATTGAGTACTCAGGGTTTTATCCCACCCTGTTGCAGGTGAATTGCTTTGTTGCTTTGATGATGTTAACTAAAAGCCAATGGGCACGGCTATTCCATAGAATATTTCTCTTCTTTATTTCACCGGAGGATGTCAATTAAGCTAGCAATATCACTCAAGTTTTGATTTGGTAATCATTTTTAAACTTTATTTTATTGTCAATTGATTTGAAACTAAACTTTTATTCATTATTCTTTATCTTATTGTAATAACTCTTATGCTGCAAACTCTGAGTATGTGATATGTATTTGCTTAATCGAGTACGATTCTGGTTGTAAAGTTGATTTACCGAGGTCATTCGTGACACTCGGCGGACTACCGGGTTTATACATGAGTAGTATGTGCGTGCCATCATAATCGGCGGGGACGTTCATGCTTAATCATGTATAAATTGGGCGGTTAAAATCACAACTGGCATCGAGCAAGATTAAGCATAATACTATCATATACATAGTTTAAAAACAAAATTTTGCCTTTGAAAAACCTATTTTTGCTCTATATAACTTGTTTTAAATCAAGATTTCTAAAACTATGCTAGCGACATCTCCATTAAGCCCGTATAAGGACTATCAGGTGGCTATCACTAACTGGGGGGGGGTTTCATTCATTGCATGTGTGTGAATCAAATACCTCTACGCTCAGGTAAGAAGGTAAGTATAAATGGTTATCTTGTCACCCGATGACCTAAGGGTGGTGGTGACCTCATATGAAAGTATATGTATATTCATATATACATATATGGAAGTATGTATTATAAACTCTCTTTTAAATTATGCAACGTCGCACCTACGCCGAGGTAAGTGTGAGATGTGAGTGCATGATCGGACAACCACCGGTCTAGGGGAGTGCTAGTGTGGTTACCGGAACATTTACATGTTACACACATGTTTATATGAAGGTACTTAATTGTGGGATGTGATGATGATTTGGGTAGTTTAGTGCTACATGTATGTATACAGGGGTATACATATGTGGGGAGCATTTAAAAGATACTGCTTTTATTTTGTGTGATGATATATATCATGTGGGGATTGGGCTGAAATGAATTTTTTTTTTTGCAGTACGCTAACTATGAAAATGTGTAGTAAATCAACACGATTTGATGAGAGCACATAGGATTGCCACCGCTTATTATTAATTAGAAATCCACTCTTCCCTAAATCTGTGAGGACGAGTAGATTTAAGCATGCATCATGAGCATTCGTTGCTTATCTTATTGCATTAAAGATCTCCCCTTACAAGTTGCAAATCGTTAAAATTTTTCTTAACACATCCTTGCTCCAAAAGCTCCGACCCTCGAGAAAATTTTTAGACATATTCTCAATTTCTTGACACTATGCATGTATCATGCCTTGACTCCTTTTCAACTCGACAAAATGTTGATTAAAAGTCATCGTAATTGTGCTCTACGAAGGTCCCATGATTAGTGACCTAGGTAATAGTTGTCGAAACCTGGGGTCTCCTAGGGACTGCAGCCATAGGAAAGTACTACCGGGCGATCACTAATACCGAGGTCTATAATCATAATCCCTCGTAGTCCACAATTAACGTGTCCTTCTTTCTTTAAATTTTATTTGAGTTGGCAACCCCTCATGCTGTTTTTCACTATTGGTGTTATGCCATAATTTGTTATCATGACATATGATATCTCTTGAACTTTGCTAATCCGTCGGGTTGTATATGAGAGAATCTCGCAATTGTGTTTTTATAGTGGTACCTTGACCCGTGACTATGATGCAGTGTGGAACCGGAGATCTCTTGTGGTTGCAAACACATGAGTATCTACCAGGATGCCCACTGGTATCGTAGTCGGTGCTCCTAAAACCACCATAGCCACAGTTGCTAACATCTCTCTAATACACCCGAATGGAATAATTCTTGTCAAACCTATGATGAGTGATGATCAATGATCATGTAATAGCATCAAAATTTGGGGTCTCTGTGGAACACCACCATAAGGAAAAAATCTTGTTGGGTATTTAAAAACTCGAGTCTCCCGTGGAATGTGACCATAAGGAAATACTTGCCAAGTAATTGCTATATTGAGATCGGTGGTCATGATTCATCGAAGCCTTGTAATGGGATGTCTTTTTCAACACGACACCAAAACTAAACCCACAACCCCCTTGTGAACTTGGTTGTGAGCTTGAACTAGAAACCACCCTTGTTACCTTGTGAAGAAATTGAAGAAACAAATCCTTGACACATTTCCTTTTCCATTACTAAACCTCATGGTTTACCCCATCTCGAAATCTCGGGACGAGATTTCTGTAAGGGGGAAGGAGCTGTAACATTCTAAATGTTAATCACATTGCATTGCAATTTCATCATGCACAAAGCACCATTTTGCATTTAACTATAAGTATAAGCAATTGCAAGTTCCATGTGTGCTGCCTATATGCTTGTGTAACAATCTCAAAGATTGCTTAAAAATGTTTAGAATAATGTTTGAGATAGGGTTTGTATACAACTTCTTGTCTAAAAGTGCTCACATGTGATGATAAAGTTAATTATGCCTTTTTCATGTTACTAGAAAGCTTTTTATCACAAGTATATGATTTCTTTAGTTTTTGGGGTAAAGCCCTAAATGAAAGTTGTAGTACAAGATATATGCCACAACTTTTATTTAAGGTCCCAGGACTGAATCCCCATCTTAAATTGTCCATATAGTGGCTCTAAATTTGAATTTGAATTGAATTCAGCAAAGGACTTAGGATTTTTCTAAGTCCTGAATTGCTGTAATAAAGTTCACTTTTTAAGGCCATGCAATTTTATTTTTCTTCAACCAAATTCTGGAAACCAGTGCACTATTTGTTGGTACAATGTTTGTACTTCACTACCATGTAATTGGTTGGGTTTGATCTTGCTTGGTTTATCATTAATTAAATGCCAAAGAATGCTAATTGCTGTAATTGGTTACTGACTTAACTGAATAGGCCCGAATGAGCTCGTGCGGTGTATTTTTTAGGAAGGTTTAGCAGCTTATAGTTTGCAGCCCATTAGGAATTAGTTAGTGATCCTTTAATCAAAATTGGAGTCCACATATCAGAGATTGCAATGGTGGAATTGGTTGGCAATTTGGCATTTGGAGCAGAGAGTTAGAGCGAGGAGAAAACGGGGTTTTCGGTCGGTTCTGATAGTTCGACAGGCGGGGACCTTCTCGTCGGCCTTCGTGTGTGCCCGCCGGCGATTGGCCGTCGCTGCCACGCCCCGCGTCCAAAGTGAGCAATCCCGGTTGTGCTGGTCGCAGGAGAATGGAGGGCTTGTGCGTCGCCCATACCGCCGCCCATGCCGGCGTTGAGAGCCCGCCAGCTCGCAGCTGACCATTTTCTCTTGTCACACTGCTCACCGGCGACACGGGAACGGTTCCCCGTGCTTCGCGCTAGCACGCTCTTGCCCTGCCGCCGCGTGGTTGAGTTTGTAAACTCTCCAATTGCCTTTCCCGTGCCCAGCATTTTCCTATAAATAGCTTGCATCGGCCGTCGTCCATCTTTTTTCCATTTTACGCACATCGCCGGCCGAACCCACCTCACCGTAAAATTCGCAGCCATCGTTCCCTCATTTCCCAATTGCATTTGCCAATAGCCCCATCAGCTCCCTACGCCCCGATTACAACCAGTCTCACTGGTTGCCATCGACCGGATTGCCCAAACGACCTTCATCTTCTCTGCGGCCGGTCAGAGCTCCGCCACGTTCGACCTCTGCCGCCGCCAGGGTATTCTAGTGACCCATTCACATGGATAATTGTTGCGCTAGCTTCGTGTTGATGTCGCGATCATGATCGGCTCGCTATTTGTATCTCGTGGGCGAGGACACACACCGAACACCATCTCGCCGCCGTGTTCACGCCGTAGGAGACACCATCCTCCCTGGCCAGCCGCCTTTACACCATCTTCGACGTGACCAGCGTGAGCACCGTGATCGCTATAGGTTGCTAATGCTTTACGAAGCCTTTAATTTAATTCTACCGCGCCTTAACGACCGGAACATACAGCGCCGGCGAGCTCAGCGCCGCCGTGCCGCCGCAACCTCGCCCGAGCCCGTTAGGAACTAACCAAGACTCAATTAACTTGTCAAACATGTCCGTGCTGATGTAAGGGAGCAGTAGTCACCCTTGTCCGTCTTAGGGGGGACCGCCAGATGGCCACCGCCGTTGAGACCGTGCGCCGCCGTGCCGCCATGGCCGTCGGGAAGCTCGACGCGGTGCTTTTAGGGCCCAACCAACACCCCAGGGTGATGCGTGGGGTCACCCCGAGCACGTAGGTAGAAGCCGCGTCGCCGGCGACCTCACCGCCGGTGAGCAAACGCCGGTCAACTGGCGCCGCCGCCGCGGTCAGCGCGGGAGCACTGTGCGCTGACCAGCGGGGCCCGCCTGTCAACCACCGTGGCACTGCGCACGCGGGAAGAGTACTGTGCACAGCCGTTTTCCCTTTTATTTGAATTTCTAAATAGTGCAGCAATTTGTCTTTTTTGTATAGAATTTATTTGAGCTCCAAAAATTATGAAAATTTTTGTGTGACTTCCTTGTGATGGAATTTATGTGGGAAAAATATGAAACCTAGAAAAATAGCTATTTTGGTTTGATCAAAAATTACCCCTTTTAATTAATAAATGTACATTCCATGATTTTTCTAGAATAAAATATTGATCCAAAAATCATGAAAATTACTTTACATTCATTTCATGACATCACCAATCAGTACAAAAAGTTTGAAGTGATTTTGACAATGTTTAATAAAATCATTATTTATATATTTATTAAAAATGGAAAGAGAGCAATATGATTAAGCATATGTATGATTTGATTGTTGCTTTTAATCACCCTACTGTTTTAACATGATTAAGTGCTGTCTATCTTCAGAGTACCATAAGTAGATGATGAATAACTTTATGTTATATTGCCCAAGCATATAAACATGTATGCATGTATATTGATTTTTTCTGTATTAAAAGAAGAACCAATATATGATCACATGTGTGACAATTTTGTTGAAATAAATAAAGACCTAGGGGCATACACCTTGCTGTCCTTAGGCAACTTGATTGTTTTACTTGATGGTATGCTTATCTTTTGCATATAGGTTTAATAATTAAAGGGAGCTTGTGTTTCATCAATATATACAAGCATGTGAATTCATGATTTATTCCTTGGTTTACTATTTGAATTATCATGGCTTGAATAAGTAAATGCATGATATAAGTAGCTAGATTATTAGTGGTTCATAATCCATATTTATGGTTGCCCATGATTGCCTTGGTTCATGATCACATAGATATGAATGGAGAATTTTGATTTCTCTTCTCTACTCTCCATCTCCATCTACACACATGCCACCACCCTTCATGCCACTTTTGACACCTCTCCCTATATGTCATCTTCCCATAACCTTGCCACCTCTCCTATATGTGTCATGTGATGAGTGAGTAACCTTGCCACCTCTCCCTATATGTGTCATGTGGTGAGTGAGTGATCTTGACACCTTTCCCTTTTATGTGTCATATAGTGAATGGTTGGTCATGCCACCTCTCCCTCCTTGTGTCAAGCTATGGTTGGTTGGAAGTGGGGAAATCTGATTTCTACCTTCTTCAAGCCCATCATCCATCCATCTATATATATGATGGAGAGAAGTGCTTTCTCTTCATTCCATTCCATCTCTTTCCATTTTTCCATGCCATACTTTCTTCTCCACCATAGAGCACGCCCTCTTCTTCATCAAAACTAGGCCATGGAGGTGGTATAATCTTATTTCCTAGCCTTAAATTTCTCCATTCATTTATAGACTCTCACATGCATGATTCATTTCTATATGTTGTGCTGAAATGATAGCAAGTGCAGTTTCTATTCAATAAATATTTACATGTTTTAAATAACATTTTCTGTAGATGGTTTATATACAAAAGTTGTAGAGGACTTCTATATCTAGGTTATCGTAAAAATTTTAGGATTTTAGGACAACAGGATTGGGAGTTATAGATTTTACAAATTGCCGATCAATTTCTGTTTACTTCCTGAACAGAAGTGAAAGACTTGTTTATTTGACTTATTTAAATTAGGAATCAGCTATGGGTCATAATTAGAAAGTTGTAGTGTTTTTCATAAGCTTTCCAAAATGTCTTGAATCACTAATTTTGGTAATATATAACTATGGTTATAAGTGTGTAATATTCAGGGTCAGAATCTGTCCAGTTTCTGGACAGACTTAATCCTCTAATCTGTTTGACCTTGATGATGATGGAATCAATCAAAGATGATAATAACAAAATTGTAGACAACTTTATAAGCTTTTCAAAGAATATAAGAACACCTCTTTTGGATATCTATAGCTTCTGCTATGGGTAAAACAGTCAGCAGCTGCGCTGCTGTCCTGTTTTACATTTATACTTTGAGTTGATTTCTTGATCCATGCAACCATGGTGTGTTTAAGAAATTTAGTAATAACTTCAGTGGTGTAGTTCATGATTAAGGTATCTTGAACTTAACTCCTAAATTAATAGTGTCACTAATTAATTAAGTAATGATCTTGATGTTCCCTTGCTACAGTCTTCGGAAAGGATTAAGCATGTAATGCTTGGTGTGACGTTTGGATTGATTGTAGACCTCGGATCATAACATCCAAATGATCCTCGGCAACTTGATTCTTATGGATAAAGAACATGATAGGTTTATAGTAGTTAGTATGTGTTTGTTTGTAAGTAATTATAATACCTTTTCAGAAAGGAGATATGCACATACTCTGTGAAGATTAAAAACAAACTTGATAATATAGTGTTGTCATCAGAGAAAGAAATTACACACATGGAACCTTATGTAGCTTTCCTTTATTATTATACAAATAAGTCATCTCATCAAGCATCATATCATGCATAGCATTAAACGTGCATCATTTCATTACATGTAGTCCATGTGAGAAAAGAGGATCGCGATGATCAAAGTTTTGAAGAAGGTTCGTGCGGATCCAGCTGCGATGGGGTCATTCCACGAAAGATGTCGATAACAAAGATTAACCGCTAACCTTCCCTGCAACACAGGCAAGCCCCGGAGCATAACCCACTTTCCCTGTTTTATAAATACTTTATTACACCTTAAGTCTAGTGTGATGTGCATTACGTAAGTAGGATTTGGGTGAAAACGTTGCTGCATGATTACCTTGATCTACAGCTATCTCTAGATATTATCCCACTAGTATGTGTAGGACGTCCTCCTTAAATGCTTAGCCCTGCTTAGATCGGTAGAAGTCGGGTGATTTCCTGTCTCCCGCGAGATATAGGATGGTTACTTACTCACTACGGGATATATATATACTATCCTGAATCATATGATGGTTAATAATTGGAGACCGGACGGAATTTGGTATTTCCGTCTGTGTCGATTAAGGACCGAGCCGTATTCTGGATCTAGGTGTGAGATTGAACGTACCTTCACATAACCGCCGAATAACTCGTTTCGACGGTGAAAGCTGGTTAGCCTTATTCGAGGTAGTTCTTGAACCGCTGAATACATTCTTTGGGGACGAACGGAGGGTAAAAGGGTGCTTGGTCAAGACCCCCGCATGACTACGGGCTACGGGCTGAACGGACATGACTTGTGAGACGCAGTACCATGAGCTTTGCGGCGTGATCAAGCCTATCTTTCGAATAGAGCGAGCAGTGACTCGAGCAGGCTTTGGTCCGGCTTGCGAGGGTGTGTGATACGGGCTTTACCCAGCTGGTGTAATCGATTCGAATCGCCGTCTCTCCCGGTCAGTGAGAAACTCATACCTTTTCGCAGAGACGTAGAAAAGAAATGGAACATCGGATGATAATAGAAGGATTATGGTTGATATCCCATTATGGATGATATTTCTATGATTCAAATTATATGATATAGAAAGAGGCTAATGTAGTCTTAAGGAGCTCAACATTAATGCTGCTACTAAAACTTACCGTAGGGATTACATTAGTAAGCTTTTTCGCAAATGATGCTAGCCAGTAAACTCCACATATATAGCCTATCATTATCTTTTGGTGTCTTTTATTTCTTCTCCCGACGGGTAAGTCTTATGGAGTACAATTGAGTACTCGGGGTTTTATCCCACCATGTTGCAGGTGAATTGCTTTGTTTTTGATGGTGTTAACTAAAAGCCAATGGGCACGGCTATTCCATAGATATGCTTCTCATCTATACTTCACGGAGGATGTCATAAGCTAGCAATATCACTCAAGTTTTTGATTTGGTAATCATTTCAAAACTTGGTTTTGTTGTAAAGTGATTTGAAACTAAACTTTTATTCCTTATTCTTTATCCTATTGTAATAACTTTTCTGCTGTGAACTCTGCGTATGTGATATGTATTTGCTTAATCGAGTACGATTCTGGTTGTAAAGTTGATTTACCGAGGTCATTCGTGACACTCGGCAGACTACCGGGTTCACATGAGAAGCGGTGTGTACGTGTCAACGTTGTTAACGGGGGCAGTCACACTTAATCTTATGTGAATTGGGCGGTTCTGTCACATAACGGTGTGTGATTCCCGTAGACCCCAACTACTTGGAAAGGGAGGAGATTGAGTGGACTTGGCAGTAATTATCTCCTGAGCTCCAGGCAAGGGTTGTGCTAGGACGAGTTGCATCTGTCGGCCTTGTGTGCTCATCTACTGAACAGACATTGCACTAGCTAACTTCTGCATCAACTGAGGATCAGGATTTGTTAGAAAATCTGACATCATGCTTTTGAATTGTTCCTTAGCCTGTTCCTCAAAATATTGTTTCATGTCTTCCTTATATCGATCTCGTTTCTTATACATGCCCACCCACTCCTCACCAAATCCTTCTTTCCATCCATTCTTTGACGAGATGCCTCGTACATGTCCAGGATGCTCAGGGTTGCCCAGCCCAAAACTCAAGATGTCTCTCCCTTTGTGGCTTCAATTTCCCTTCTTTAACCTCCACTGCTAGTTCCAACATCTTGTCAGCTGGGACTATAATGTCTAAGGGACAATTCACACCGGTAAGAGTTTGTTTAGTTCCTCTTCCTCTGAGCCATTTTGCCGACCTCTCGCCAACTTCCTCTGAGAGCACAGATATGCCTTGTTTCTTTAGCTCCTCCTCCTTTGCCCGCCATTTCAAAATGTGTAGCTTGTACCCACCCGTGCCAAGGTGATAGTGGTATTTGTTCCTCTTTGCTAGTTCAGAAGCAGCTTCACTCTTGGCTTTTGAAAGGTGGGTCGTTCTTCTACGCCTTGAATACTTCCCACTGCCCAGGGGTGATCTTGTACTTGCTCGTTGGGTCCAACCTTTTTTGGAGAAATTTGGTATTCATCTCAGATCTATAGTTACGGAAAGATGTTGCAATCTGCTTGAAAAAATACTGCTTCACAAGTTTCTCCGTCCCAATAGGGACAACAAACCTTTCTATGAACTTGTTCTATAGCTCTTTCCTTTTATCGGCACTCACATCCTTCCACCTAGGGATTGTGATGTCCTATTTATCCCTGACCAAAAAACCAATGGCATTCCGTAACTTGGCAGCCATCACATCAGACACTATAGGCTTTCCTTTTGGGCTGATGTCCGGGATAATATACGTCTTCTCTGGCCACTTGTTTGTTCCTCGGTCACCGCATTTTCGGTCACTCGGTTTTCTTTTTCTTGATTTGGAAGTGGTTGTCTCAGTCGTGTCTGGTGCTTCGCTGAGTGGCACGTCTTCTTCTTCCGCTAGAATATCCCGCATTTGAGACATAACCTCCTATCCGAAGCAATTCAAGAGTGTAAGGATCGGCCCGTAGAATACTATGAATGGAAGTATTTCTTTTTCACGTACTAACTATACCTCATTAGCGGGATCATAATCTAGGTCAACACTTTATTGACATGGCCTGTATATGCTAGGGCATGGATCACTTTGGTTGCCGTCATCTTCCTCTTCTTCCAACATGTCACCATGGAAATCATCTTCTTCTTGTTTTTCTTGTTCCGGAGAATTTTTTGTTCTAAATGCAGGGGCAATAACTCTGTGAGTTCATTTGATAGGATTTTACGTTTAAAAAAGAAATCTTCATATATTTGTAATTGTGTGAAACTAACCGTTGTTCTGGGGGTGTGTGAGTCTTATTGGGCGACTCTACACGCTGGTCATCTGCCTCGATGCTCTTGATTTTGGAGATGTCATCTTCGCTAACGAGCAATATAATAAGCATATATGAGTATAGAACAAAATAATATAACATTTCATAATCATTAATAATGTACAAGTCATTAACTTAAGTACATACAATATTACATACAATAATCTTTGCTAGTAAATAATAAGTACTTAGCAAAGATTTTGAAACTAAGAAACAATATTACATAAAATAATCTTTGCTAGTAAACAATCTTTGCGAGTCAACAATAAAAAAAATTATTACAATGCCTTAATATATAGTACACATTTCCTAATTTAAATAAATAAAATAATGCAATAAGATATATATTACATTTACATTAAGCATATAATTTACATGCCCATTGTAATCTTTGCTAGTAAATAATAACGGAAAATATTACACATTTCTAATTTACACAAATGAAAAAATATATAAGCAATATATTAAATTAAATTGGAACAAGTTTATTTAACTAATTAAATGTCTATATATATATGGAACAAGTTCATTTAACTAATGAAATTAAAAAAAAAAAAAGCATCAAGGGGCTGGCCTGCGCCGGCCAAGGCCCGATCGGGCAGGTCGACCCACCACGGCCCCTGCCCTGCGCCCGCCGCTAGGGCACCCGGGGGAAGAGGCGCCCGCCGCCGCCGCTGCTGCAGACGAGGCTAGGCGGGGCTCGCGCGCCTCCTTCCCCAAACTGGCGGCCCTCCTCCCTCTCCCCTCCCTCCTCTCCCTTCGCACGCATGGCGCTTGGCGGCGACGGCGCCGCCCACGCGGGACACAAAGCACGGCGGCGCGGCTTGAAGCTTGGCGTTGGCGGCGGCCGTGCGGGACATCTCTTGTCAATTCACGGTTCCTCCGTGGTGGCGGTGCTCCGAGTGTCAAGGTGGATCGGGCGGTAGCGGCGTTCCTCGAGTGGCGGCGGCGCTCTCCTCCGAGCAATTCCGGGTGGCGGCGGACTTGGCGACAAGCAAACCGCGAAGAGGCGGCGCGGTGGACTCCGAGCAGCGGTGAGGAGCTCCCGTGAGGTGCCGACGGCAGTGGCGGTGGCGGCGAGTAATTTTGGCAGCCCGACGGCGTAAAATTGAGAAAAACGCGCCCACCGGACTTGTGAAAATTTCAAGTCCGGTGGGCGCTATTTGTAGGGGGACTATTTGCCTTTGGCGGTTGTCTTAGATAACCGCTAGTGGAAACCATTTCCACAGGTGGTTCTCTAAGACAACCGCCAGTGCAAATAGTATTTCTTTGGCGGTTCTCTAAGACAACCGCCGATGGAAATTGTATTTCCACTGGTGGTTGGCTAAATCCACCGCCAGTGGAGACTTTTTCCTATTTTCTGTTTCTTCCTTAATGTTTTTCTTTCTTATTCACATTCTGTTATATATGTATAATATATACATGTACTAATTAGGATATTCTTTTAGGTTATTTGTTGTAGTTTATTTCTTTTAGGTTAGGTTATTTCTTTTAGGCTATTTCTTTTAGGTTATTTATTTTAGGATATTTCTTTTAGGATATTTCTTTGAGGTTATTTGTTGTAGTTTATTTCTTTTAGGACATTTCTTTTAGGTTATTTCTTTTAGGTTATTATTTCTTTTAGGTTATTTCTTATAGGTAAACATGTACTATAGTGTTTAGGGTTTTATATTTAGGATAGGATTGAGAGTAAATGAACTTTGATACAATAATTAGTATGAATAAAAATTAGTATATTTCTTTTATATCTATATAAGTAGAAAGAAAAGGACTATAATGCTTTTCTTATTGTTTTTCTTTTTTATGCTCATTCTCTAAAATATATAAGAAAATGTAAATGATGATTAGAGATCAGTGCAAAGAAAGAAAATGACTTGAAGGAGTAGAAAAAAAAAGGACTTAACCAAGTAGAAAAGAAATACCAAGAGAGAGAATACATATAAGTACAAATTATAACTGATAAATTGTTACACATGACATTACCCTTCAAAAATAGATACAAGCTAGCCAGCTACGATTCTGCCTTATCTATCATGGCGCACCTATGGCAATGAACTCTTGGAGATATGACACTCAATATTCCTTATTTTTAAAGGATGATCTTTAAAGAGAGACATATGGCCGAACTAGTTGAAGTCATCTAGGTCAATTACACCATCAACTCCAAAAGCTTGCTGCTTTCCTGGAATAACTATATGCTTGGTCTTGTTGCTACTTTTCTTCTCTTCCTTAGAAAGGATCTGTTCGGCATAGAAGACCTGTGCAGCACGGGTAGCAAGGATCCAAGGATCATCCTTGTAGCCTACTTTACTTAGATCAAGAACTCTGAAGCCATAGTTATCCACTGTGACATATTTGTCATCAACCCATTGGCATTGAAACATAGGCGTCTTAAATGAATCATAGTCTAGTTCCCATATCTCCTCAACGAAGCCATAGTATGTAGCATTTTCATCTGAATCATCTATGGCCTCGCAACGAACACCACTGTTTTGTGCCATGCTCTTTTTTGTCCCTAGAAGTGGTACAAAACGTGAAGCCACTAATGTCATAGGTGTGCCATGATGTGACCTGGCGAGATGGTCCGGCTGCCAACTTCTTGATAGTTTGTTGCTCAATTGTTTCTTTATTTGGAAAGTTCTGCTCCATTAGCCATGTGGTGAATCAATGCTTGTGTTCCTTCGATACCCAATCCTCTGTTTGCCCAAGGTTGTGATCGTTTAGCTCTTCTATGTGTTGATTGATCAAAGGCTCCATTATCGAGAGCTGATGTAGGATACTATGATATGCCTCGAGGACAATATTGTAGTCTGACGGGATGAGTGATTTTTGGCCCATCCTCCCACACCCATAGAGTCTGCCCTCATGTCGGGACGGAGGCAAATCTATTGCAATTTGGTCTTTTAGGCAATTGTTGCAGAATGGACCTCCGGACTCAATGGCCTCTTCAGTAGTGTATCCCTCTATCATGGATGCCTCAAGACGAGCACGAGTGGATACGTACCCATTCAGTATTGACATGAAACGCTCATATGTCCACATCTCATGCAAATACATGGGACCCAATGCCCTGTATTTGTGGCACCAAATGTACGACAAGGTGTACCATTATATCAAAGAAAGATGGCGGGAAACACATCTCAAGTCCGTGACACTCGCCCCCACTTTGTGGAATTCCCTGAAGAGACTCCAACCTTTCGCGGTCAATTACCTTTACGTGATATCTCGTTAAAAAGAAGCACAACCATGTGATTGCCATCTTTGAGAACACCAGACTTATAGCCCTAATGGCAATAGGGAGGAAAGTTGTCAGCATCACATGGCAATCATGTGAGTTGTAGTTGGCGAGTGTAAGGTCCTTCATTGACACAATGCTCTTAATGTTGGAGCAGAATCCAGCTGGAACTTTTAATTTCTTCAACCACACACACATCACATGTTTCTCATCCATACTCAAGTTGTAGCTTGCTGTTGGGAGGTGGTACTTTCCATTATCTAGCAAAACCGGATGAAGTTTAGGTTTTATCTTCAAATTGACTAGGTCCTGATGTGAACTCAGTCCTTCTTTTGTCTTGACCTTTATGTCTAGCAAGGTACCAGTAATGCTTTCAAACACATTCTTCTGAATGTGCATACCATCGACCGCGTGCCGTACGTCAAACTCTTTCCAATATGGCAAATACTTGAAGAAAATTGACATCTTCTTGAATGTAGCCCCAGCCGTTGGCTTCACATCCTTTCTTGCTTTTCCATCTTTTGTCTTCTTGCTAAATACAAACTTGATGTTCTTAACTATCTCATACACTCTATGACCTTTACTATTACCTAATGGAGCAGTGGACCTTATTTCATCATGATTGTCAAAGTATCTATCCATCTTTCGCAAGCAGTACCAATATCCTTTCGATAAGAAACATAGTGTCTTATGTATACTATCTTGTTGGATGCGCTGAGGGACACGTAAAAGGTTTCATCTAAGCATGCTATACAACCGACCTTACTCTTGAACTGTCCTGACAATACAAAGAGAGCTAGGTAATCGTTGATCATAACAAAAATAATTGCTCTCAGTGTGAATGACTCTTTTCGGTATTCGTCCAATATGTCAACACCTGTATCCCATAATATTCTTATTTCCTCCATTAATGGCTCCAAGAATACATCCATGTCAATACCAGGTTGTGTAGGTCCCGAAATAAGAATGGTTAGCAAAAGGAATTTACGCTTCTGCAACAAGTGTGGAGGGAGGTTGTAGATGGTGAGTATAACCAGCCACGTGTTGTGCTTGCTGCTCCTTTCGGCAAAGGGATTCATTCCGTCGGTACACGGTGTGAACCTAATATTTCTTGTCTCCTTAGCAAATTCTGGGTGGTCAGCATTGAATTTTTACCATTGCTTCCCATTGGCAGGATGTCGAAGCTTTCCATCTACTTTGTGCTTGTCAGAAGCATGCCAGGTTATAAGCTCTGCATCCTCAGGGTTTGCGAACAAACACCTCAAATGATCTACTACCGGAAGGTACCACATCACTATAGCAGGAACCCTTCTCTATGCGTAATAGTCTTCTTCTTCGTTCTCTTTGCTGCAGCATTTTGAACCCTGTTGGGTTTTCTTTCTCTTCTTCCCTTTAGAAATAGAAGCTGCATTCTCCTCTTGTAGATAGTCTTTTTTTCGTCTTGTACCGACTTGCACCACAATTTAGACATCGGTCCAAGTCTTTGTATTCACCTCGATATAGGATACAGTGATTTTTGCACGCGTGGATCTTCTGGACACCTATAATAAGTGGACTGATTAGCTTCTTTGCATAGTAAGTGTTAGCAGGCACTTTATTCTCCTTTGGAAGCATATCTCTGAGAGTACTCAATAATGCATCGAAGCTGGCATCGGACCATCCATACATAGCTTTCAACATCAACAACTTAAGCACGAACCGTAATGTCGTGAACTCTTTGGTACAACCTTACTCTCATCGTACAATGCCTCTGGCTGCCGCCGCTCTAAGGCCTCCATCCTTTTCATAAAAAACATTGATGGATTCGTATGACGACGCAATAGTGCAGCAATGAATTCTGCGTCTTCATCCTCGACTTGAGTTCTATTGTCGTCGGTTCCTCCAACATTTGCATCAACATGAACATTGGGTACAACATGTTCACTCTGCTGGGGACAATGGTGTTCTGTCTCGTGTATGAACTGGCGTCAACAAGCACATCTGGGCCATTGGCGCCAAGGTTCACAGGGGTTCCAGCTGTATACGGCGCAGAGCTACCCTCTGCATGCTTTGTCCAAATCAAGTAATCTTTCATAAACCCTCGGCAGACCAAATGAGCTATGGTTGGTGTTGTGTCTTCGAAAACAACAAGATTTCTGTGGTCTATGCAAGGATAACAGATGTGCTTCGTCAGTGTTCTCAAGGCATAATTTTTGGCAGCATCGATAAACCTATGGACCTCAGGTATGTATGATAGATCTACTCTTTGTAAGTTATACGTCCAGAATGCTCTGTCCATTGTTACCTGTTAAAAAGTTTAATAGATCTATATATTGTAACCACTAAAAAGGAGACATGAATGTTTTGTGATATTAATTAACTAACCTTTGGATGATCTATACACTCGTTCAAAGGAATATATATGAAAATGACCCCTCGTTTGTATATTTCTCAAATCATACACGTCAGGGCTAAATTACATATAGAATTGTTAGAGATAGGAATGTATGAAACACCCAATCCGTAACCTCATTCAAGAAATAACTAAACAAATTAAAAAAAACAAACCTAGACTACCACATTTAATCTTAATGATAAATTAAATAGTTTACTCCGTAGAATTAATTAAAAGAACTAGGTAAACACATATACCTCCACTAATACTTAGTTAAACCCATCTATATTAATTAAATCATCAATTTATGAATAAAACCCTAATAACTAAAGCAAGACTAATTAATGAAAACCTAATCACTAGTACTCAACTAAATAATTAAATAAGACTAATTAATTAAAGCATCAATTTGTAGATAAAACCTAATAAAGAATAACTAATGAAACCATAATTAAAGCATCACCAATACTTAAATTAACCCAAATAATAACTAAATAATTAAACTATAGTAATTAATTAAATCATCAATTCCTAGAAAAAACCCTAATTAAAGCATCACTACTACTTAGTGGAACTAAATATAAATAAATAATTAAACAAGACTAATTAATGTAACTCTAAAGGCTAAATTCTAGATACAAAAGTAAAAAGCTAGTTTAAAAAAGTGGCTAAAAATGATAAAAAAATAGCAAAAACCTAGCTACTCTTCTCTCTCTAAAGTGAAACCATAAATCCAAAATTTGGCTAGAATTGAGTATGAATGGTTAAACAGAGGTAAGAGATATATAAACTAAACTCTCTTAGCAACCTCCTTCGAAAAAATCAAGATCAAAACCTCTCCCCCTTGTATCTTCTCAAATCTGGACCTCCAAAATCGCCTCCAATGGAAGGTGGCTGTGAGCTACAGTTCTGGTGGGGATGAAAGGAGGGGTATATATAGCAGGATCAGCAGAGGCGGTTCACTTAAGGACGCCCGTGTAAAAAGAATCAATACAGGCGGTTCCTTAAGAGAATCGTTAGTGTAAATAGTCTCATTTATACAGGCGAGTTCACTTAAGTAGCTGCCTGTGTTGGTCTTGATTAACACTGCTTTGGCGGTTTCTTAAGTAAACCGCCCAGTGTAAATGCTACTATTTACACTGGCGGTTCTCTTAACTGAACCGCCAGTGCTAATCTATTTGCACAAGGCGGTTCTAGTGGTGGGACCCGCTTTGTTGATTTTCGATGGCGTCCATTGGCTAAAACCGCTAGTACAAATATTTTCATACCGTCAAGAGAAATCATCGTGTACTAGTATCATAATTAGTATCATCGGAAAGATCTTTGGATGTAGTTTTTAACAAAATTATTTAGAGATATAAATATTACACATATTTTCTATAAATCAAGTCAAACTTGTGGCACGTATCCTACGGTGATATTCTTTTTAGGGACGGAGGGAGTATAATCTCGAAGAAATACACATGTACGTTAAAAAGACCTAGAATCTAAGGTACAATTGGATAACTTGTCTAAGATACAATTGGATGACTTACTGCAAGAAAAGTCAACGATCATATCTTGTATATATTTTACCATCTTAAAACCAAACTTTATATCATGTCTCGATACATTAGACACCGCATGTTATAATTATTAACTATGAGCCTCTTGTATCCAAACTTCCGACCTCTAACCACACGAAATGATGGTGGGATTATGGCTCGGGAGGTGAAGGCATATTTCTAGAGTCATCGGTTGCGGTGAGAGAGAGATAGGAGCTAGACCTTGGGCCCTTCCAATTTGGATGGCTTACATGTGTGTTTGTTGGGCCAAGGCCCTTCCGATTTGGATGGCTTACATGTGTGTTTGTTGGGCCAAGCCCAGTGTACTGGCTAGAGCATAAAGCCAACATGTTGTAACTAAATTGGTTAGCAAAAAACAAAACTTTGGAATTCCCTATTCCCTCGTCTTCCCTACGGATGCAGCCATGTTGTACCCTAAACCTACTACTTTCTTCGAATTCTTGCTATTCTATCATGAATTCCATTTACAATTCATATTGCTTGCATTGTTCCGTAACATTTGATATCTACAACCTTGTCAATTTGGGTGGAGAAATTTTTCTCGCTCAAATTCAAATCGGTCTAGCATCGAAGTAGAAACCGATCAAGTTTGAACAAGAGATGATGACTTCAATCTTAGATGTGAAGACAACATTGGAGAGTATGGTGTCGCAGCTCATCAGAGTCCATGATATGGTGAAGCGGTTCACCAGATCCCAGTAGGCGACGACGATTACGCTCGACAAGCTCAATGACTTGGAGGCACGGCGTACCGTTTTGGAGACATCCATGTGGTCTATGATGTAGCAATAAAAGGAGACGACGATGCGAGTGCAGTAGTTGGAGGCGCAACCCACACCACCACCACCTATGTCTATAATTCTACTTCATAGTGCTCCACCTCCGCTGCCACCACATGGTTGGGTCAACTCTGTTGGCTCCAACCAGGCTCCACATGTGTTGATGCGCCCATTTGCATCGACGAAGAAGTAGGCCAAGGGCCACGACAAGAGCAAGGCAGTGGTGTCCACTTGGGCCACTGCGCCAAGACCTCTTTTGGGTACATTTCTTGAATCTTACCCATGCTATGATTTTGCCGAGCCTTAGCTTCACAATTCCATTTTGTGCTCGAATCCTTTCCTCAAATTAGAGTTTCCAAAATTTGATGGAGACAATCTGAAACATCCTTGATTTTCGACGAAGGGAAAATCCACATAATGAGATATAATGTGACAAAACCACGACTGATTCCATCACATTATCATATATCAGTAGATATCACAGTCATACAACGTTAGATTACAAGTTTTACATGATACAACATCAACTGAGAACACACCTATTACAGAGTAATTCTAGCGGAAGTATATCTAATCGTCATCAGAGTTGGAGAAAACAGTCGTCGGGTGAAGGCTCCTCCTTCATGGGCATCATCAGAGTAGTGTCAGCGGCGTAGATTCCATCTTTCGAACCAAACTCTGACGAGACCTCCTAATCCTTCACTATTAGATATCTCTGAGAAGCAGTAAATCTGCACACCGCCAGATGTGTGCAGGCCATGGTCAACACTGATGAGCTTTAGTGGAAAAGATAAAATAAGTGATCTGGCAATCCTAATATTTGGCTGTGGTTTGCATCCTTAGCGCATGCAAAATAGTAACAAGTTGTAATTAATATAATAATTCAAGTTTTAACACATTCCCAACCACACACATTCATCCATCATCCATACATCACCTCATCCATCCTAATCCATCACCACCTCACCACCACCACACCATCTCACACTCAGGTCGGCAGGCCAACTCCCTCTCGGCCTATCTCAATGGCCCGCAGCCCATCAAGGCTCACGGCCGGCAACACAACATACCTGTTGACGCAAAAAGTGGATCTTCCCGCGTCAAGGGCACACGAGAAGGTTCTCAGAGAGTGTACATGAGCTAGAGTCCTTGACACGTCTTTTTCTCTGCTTGCCAGGCTTGGATATGCTCTACGTCCTACTGACGTCATCCATCTATGCGTTAACCGATCTGCTTGGGCCATCTTGACTTGCTCTGACACCATGATCCATAGTTTACCAAAATATGGTGTCAACAATACCCAAGGGGGAGAACAGAAGACTCATCTCCTATCTAGTGAAGCAGGTCCCAGGAAAGGTCCATAGCCAATAAGTCAGCTTATGTATCGATCGATCAACCATAACACTCTACAGAGGTTTCGTATACCCACAAGATAGTTGTCCTCGACAAGGCCTTAGTCTAGGTAGATTCCGGCTGCTTGCTTGATAGACTGATGCCATCCTACCACTTAGCCCAGGTCACCCCAAATAACCCAAGACGCTAAGACTAGGGGGGAGGCGTCTTGGACCCATCCAATTGGTGCTCGCCGACTAGAACAAAGATAGGAACTTCTGACACCTATACCGCCCACCCTATCACCTCGCAACCTAGCAGTAATGGCATCACTCTTACCAAGTAGTCCAACCATCTCTTCCATCACAATTCCCGGTGAGTCTGAGTACTAGTAAGTCCTTAAGGCTGACCAAGCTAGACATCTTTATCAGGTTTACCATTTTATATGCCACCATAGCACCTCTGTCTTAGGCTCCACCTCTCGAAGGCTCACACCCAGGATCCCACCTCAACACATCACACCACATCACATATACCCGCCACAGGTATTCATCTCATAGGATGCCTAGGTCACATCACAAGGCAAGACTTGCCTCAAGCTAGCTCGGTTGACATAACCCTCGCTCTCCACGCACCCAAGACACACGCAGCACGATCCCAATCCACCAAGTCCAGCATCCCAAGCCAAACCATACCTAGGGGTTCACCATTAGCATCATATCACAGATACAATGTGAGTGGAGTTAAAGTAAGTATGGTGATATAAATGCAAGCAAGCAGACAGGCAGATATAAGTAAGTGCGTGTGAGCGCAAAGCTAGGTGACATGGTAGAGGGGTTGAAATCAAGTAATAAAGGCTCAGGCAATAGCATGCATTCAGATACTAGCAAAGAAATAAATATAAAGTGCTAGCAGTTCTAAATATTATGCAATGTCTAATTGGATTCTCTAAAAGAGGGTGCTGCCTTGACACCTGCAATGTCGTGGAAGTAGTGGTACAATTCTCTTTTCATAGGGGTAGTCGTTAGGTCAGCTCCATCCTGTGGGTTCTTTCGTCCACGCTCTCTTTCTCCCTCGAGTCTCGGTCCGAGCGCCATTGTACTTGAAGTAGCTACTCTACGAAGCGACACACAAGGCAAGAAAACACACGATACTCGAAAGGACTCGAGATGCAAGAAAATCCATTAACCCAGAGGTCATTAAAAGGTACACGATTTAGCCCTCTTGGTGAATGTCCGAATCCTCAGGCCAAAAGACAAGAATGGTGGTTTGCTACGCATAAGCAGGATGGCCAAGCTAGTATGGCTTTAAGATCAATGGTTTAAGCGGAGCTTATCTATAGCAAACACCACAGCTCATGTTCTCTCGATTCGGGTGTCACAGAGTTGATGGGAATCGGAAGACGGGCTTAGCAGAAGGAAAAGTAAGAACAACGGGGCTCGGCTCTTGTAGCCTTTACCCAACAAGTCACAATTGGACATAAGAGGTAAATAGAATCTGACAATACTATTGTGACTTGGCACTATTGTACTTCAACTGACCCGCCATGGTATATATAGCGGTAGTAGAAGGGGTAGGTGCAAAACAGAGCAACGACTACGATCTTCTCGATCCACACGACACTGTCACATTGGGAGCCAAGAAGTCAAAAGTTAGCTAGGCACATCTATGTCATGTTCCCAGTCACATCTCCAGTGAAGATGGTTTTACTTGGTCGATCGAGTCGACTCTCATGGTCCGAAGCATGACATCGACTATAGCTTAGCTAACTAAAAGAATGATGGTCCGATCTTTGATCCATTCGCCACGAACAAGATGGGATCGAACAGAGTGGGCTAACAGGGTAGAAAGGCAAGATTTATCAGAGAGTGGTAGTCTACTTCCAATGCACACATCGCGGCAATAGACGGGTATCAGAAGAAAGCAACATAATAAATATTACAAGTGTGTTGACGATGGATAGCGTCAACATTTTATATATCAAAAGGCATGAAACATACATCAATATCTAGAAGGCTAGGGTTTTATCTAACAATTTCCCCTATGGGCCCCACCTGTCATCTTTTGGAATGTTCCTCCACCGCCTTTGAGGATCAATCTCAGCCCTATGTTAAGTCGGTTTGATCAAACGGCCGTCGCGGCATCCCACCGGCTATATAAGCGGAGCAGACCTCCCCAAAAAAAAACCTAATTCATTCAATACCTCATTCAAGTCATTCAAGGTCGAGCCAGTTGAAGATCAAGTCATCTAGAGCTTCAAGTTCTAGTTCCTCATAACCTTCTAGTTCATAGTTTAGCATAGTTAGATCTAGATTAGAGGAAGTCAAGGTGTGTTAATTAGTCTTGGATTCCGAAAATTGTCAAGAAGAGAAGAGTTTGGTACAGTTCTTAAGCTTTTCTTTCTTATTGTATTTACCGGCGTTTGTATGGTATTTACTAGCAACATTGTTCTTCATCTTAGTTTAATTATTATGTTCATTGTCTACTTCAATACATCTAGTTTAGTTGGTATGCTATTATATATTCGTGCCTTTGGTTCGTATAGCGCTCATCTAGTTGATCATATGGTGTGTGGTAGGCAATATATAGACAGTGGTGTTTAGATGCTTTGCTTATCTACGGATATCCCCATTTGTGCCGGGTAGTGAGGTAGATCGTGGGTGTGACAGACCCATTGAGTCCTTTGTAGGCCTTCCCCTATACGATGGATTGGTAGAGTGGGATTGTCGGGGTTGAGAGGAGGTTCCCTGTACTCATCTTTTCCGTACATTGCTTCGATGTGTTTGGGAACTATGGTAGTATTACTTGACAATGATTACTAGATGTACTGGCACTAGTTGACGTAGCTTTGACATGTAGTTAAATACTTAGGAGTTATTTCTCTATTACCCCGATTAGACAACGCCGACATGACTAGAGTGCTATAATGGATTAGTATCATTAGGAGATGACTGATTAATGGCTCATTATTATCTTTATCATTATCATATTATTATTATCTTGTGACTTACCCCTGTTATGAGTAGAGTGTATGACATTGGTTACATCGTCTATTCAATGCATATACTTATACATGTTATCAATACTATGAAGTAGCTTCTTAACAATGCCTTCCCAAAGTGGTAGAATATAAATGACAATCTGGTAATACTCTAGGTAAAATGCTACAATGGTATAATTATCTGTCCGCTTGCAGAATCGTTCTTAGTTTATATTCATCCTTATTTATTTCTGTCTAGTCACATAAAATGATAAGATTTAGTACCAATATTTATTCCTAGCTTTACAATTGGGGATGACAACCTAGTTTCACAGTTAGGAGTAAGGGTAAAGAGGCTAGTGGCTAGTTGCTAAAGGCAAGTTAATTAATACCAACATTTCTAGTGTCATTGCATGGGATAGGAATTGGAGATTTATTGTAGTGACGTTAGAAATGCCAACAAGCATTTTTGGCACTGTTGCCGGGGAAGGCTAATAAACTTAGAAAAAGTATTGATAACATATATGCATTATAAATAAGACCGATCACCCAATTGACCTCTAACTCAAACAAGGCTTACCCTTGTTCTATCTATTTGTATATCTTATGCAGGGTAATGAATGAATGAACGGTTTTTCTCTCCCGGACAATTACGTTCAAGATCCAGAGAGGCTCTTACGAAGAAGGAATTTTGCTAATACGAGGGACATCTTTGAATCACCATCAAGAACACCCTCCACCGTAGCTCAATCTTTAAGAAATCAAGTTCTAACATCCGAAGGAGAAGAATCAGAAGAATCAGGAAATTTAGCACCAGCTTTTGAAGCTATGGCTGAGAAGACGCTACGCGAGTTCTCTGCTCCAACAACCGCCAACATCCACACTGGACCTAATATCAATATTGGTGATAATGGATTTGAACTCAAGCTTGCACTTATCACTATGGTTCAAGCTAGTCAGTTTTGTGGAAAGGCTCATGAAGATGCAAGTGCACATCTACAACACTTTCTAGAGATTTGCAGCACCTTCACTATCAGAGGAGTACCAAGAGATGCTATTTTACTCCGCCTTTTCCCATTTTCCCTTCTAGAAAAAGTAAAACAGTGGTTCTATAACAACAAGGCAACCAACACTACATGGGACAAATGCTCTACTGCTTTCCTAGCAAAGTTCTTTCCTACAGACAAGACCAATGCTCTACGTGGGAAAATTTCAAGTTTTCATCAACAACATGATGAATCGTTCGCGAGGCATGGGAATGTTTTTAAGATTATATTGCAGAATGTCCTCATCATGGAATGGAGGATTAGCTACTTATGTAGACCTTCTATCATGGGCTAGTCTCTAGCACCCGTGAGTCCATGGATGCTACAGCTAGAGGAGCTTTCTTGTCACTTAAGCTCACCGATGCAACAGCACTTGTGGAGAAGATGGCCTCAAACCAGAGCTGGAATGAAGAACATGTGCAACCTCGCAAGAAAGCAGGAGGCATGCATCATATCAAGGTGATTGATATGGTCACTGCAAAGCTAGACCTCATAATGAAGAAGCTTGATAGCAAAAGCAATGAGAATAGAGAAGTCATGCACATTGATGATTCCTGCATGACTTGTGAAGAATGTGAAGATATAGGACACTCAGGAAGCAACTGCCCTACACTCCAAGAGAATGTGAACTTCATCAACAATAACACCAACTATCGTCCTCAGCAAAATCAAGTATGGAATCAGGCGAATCAACGGTGGAATCAACCCAATCAAGGATGGAACCAGCAAAGGCCCAACTACCAAGATAACAACCAAGGTAACAACAATTTCAATAGTAATTTCAATCAATCACCTTTAAGTGAAGTAATTTCCAATCAAAATAAAGCTGTAGAAAATTTATCTAAGAGGGTATCATCCAATGATAAAGTGCTAGAAAATATAAATACTAAAATAGATAGTCTGACCTCTGCTATTAAGAACCAGCTTAGCTTTAACAAAATGTTAGAATCACAATTAGCTCAGCTGGCGGCCGTTGTTCCACCGATCCATGAAGGTAAGATTCATGGGCAACCCCTAAAGCCCAAAACCGCAAAACTTGTTGATGTCCATGCAGGTTACTACATAGAAGGTATGTCAGAAGGATGAAAGGATGAATCCATGCCACTCAATAGAGGGGATCCAGGAAGACCTGTGATTCCCATCTCTATTGGGCAACACGATTTCTTTGAAGTCGTCTGTGACCTTGGTGCTAGTGTCAACATTATGCCAAAGGTAATCTTTGATTGTATTTTTCCATGGGCAACTTTGTTGTACACGAATATGTGATTGCAGCTTGCAGATCAGATAGTTAAAAACCCTGAAGGAATCCTAGATGACATATGCATAAAAGTGGGACAATCATATGTTTTAGCAGACTTTATGGTTTTAGACACTGGCAAAGATCCGAAGAGTCCTATCATCCTAGGCCGACCATTCTTGAGCACTACAAAAGCAGCCATCTATGTAGACAGTGCAAAGATATGTTTCACCATCAAGGGCAATGAAGAGAAATTCAGTTTTAAAGACAAGATTCTTAAAGATCCCGCTCACACCTACTATCCAGAGAAACCTACATACAAAGAAGAAGAAGTATGGAGGACCTGTCCAAAGGGAAAGAAGAAGAACAAGAAGCAAGAAAGAAAGAAGACTCAGATAGTCAAAGTAACGAAATACAGACAGGGTCATCATTCAGCTTTGCCAGTCTTAGCTAAAGATCCTAGCCTACCATCAATAGAGTGCACCATTGGACAGAACTCTCTCTACTCAGCAGTTTGCGACACTGGATCAGCTGTCAACATAATGTCAAAATAAGTATATAATACACTATTTAGTGAACCTATCGACCCTACATATATCTTACAGCTGGCAGACAACACAACACGAATCCCGAAGGGACTAGCAAGAAACATCATGGTTAAGATCCACACCCACTCTGTCCCTACCGACTTTATGGTCTTGGACATGGGAAAAGAAGACGAGACACCAATCATTCTTGGAAGGCCATTCCTTAGTATCACTAAAGCTATTATCTACAACGGAACAGGCCAAGTCCACTTCCACTTTTCAGGAGAAAAGGTACGCTGTTATTTTAAAGATTATAACTCTCCTGGATTACCAGCTTTCATCAGGTCCAAGAAGAGAAGTCAGCGCCGCGCTTTAAGAAGAAAAGTTGAGGAGGAGAAAGCAAAAGAACAATCAACTACACCCGAAGAACATCCACAACCAATAAAAGTATGGAAGAAGAAGGAGATCCCCTCAACCGAGTCATCAACCCTAGAAGATGAAACATCTGGGTCCCATCAGGATCCACTGAAGAACCCTCAACATAATGACCACAAGAAGTGTTGTTCGGAGGACTTTAAACTCCGCACCCTGGCCATAAGGTAACAATGGTAGTTATCTAATTACTTTAGTACATTTACTTTTTTTGCATGTTTAAAAAGAAAATAAAAATTTCTTATTGTTTTATTACAAACTTTAAAAAGCTCCAAAGTATTAGGCTTATGGTTTACCCCGTAAGAATATTCACTATGGTAGCACAAAAATAAATTTTCTTTTCTTTGCATTATAAATAGAAAAGTACAAAAATATAAGAAGTGTGCTACATATTCATATCTGCTCATAGAGATAATCAATTACTCATTTGGCTGACCGCTAACCCCTTATCATATTCGAGCCTTGAGTTTTGGTTTTCTTGTTGGACTATACATTTGCAGGATTATACAATTAAGGAGTGAGACGGCTCTGTGGGTCACCACTGTTAATCTTACTCTAAAGATCATTCAAACAAAATATGGCAAACATCTAGCTTGGGGGAGGAGCATCCCCTAGTTATCAGGTAACTATACCTATGCGACTTATCGAGTTTGTCTTATAGTTATAAAATACCAAAAATATGTGGGCACATGAAGGTCCACGTCTGTTGAGTCTTTTATGATTCTTTAGTTAAAATAAAATCCAAAAATCAATAAAAAGAAGTTTTAGTCAGTCTTAGTTAATTAGAGTGTGTTTAGAGTCACCTATGAACTAGAAATTTTGTCTTGGAGATGATAAGTAGTTGCTCTGTTGGAAGTCTTTCAAGTACCTAGTTTTCAACCTTGAGTTCTCCTAAGTTTTGGACATGATTGCTTTAATATAAGAATTTACCCTGAACCTAAAATTTATGGAGTAATATGCTTGAGCTAAGTCTAGGTAATTGACGGATATGATATAAGAGAGTCTGAGCTGCTATTTATCTTATTCCTAACGATGCTAAATTCTAGAGATTTATCTTTTGAAAATTTCAAACCCTTACATGATGAGCTCTTGTATGACAAAGTTGAATTCCTACCAAAGCTATATATGATACACATTTAGAATAGGAAACCCTTGCTCATTTATGCTACTTGCTTTTCATTGAGTTTAGTCAACCTTTGTGTATACTTAAGAGAGTCTTGTCATGCATTTTAAAATCAAGATCACTCACGCACTCCATCCACATATGCATTACCCTTACCCTGAGAGTAAGTGCAACCATTTTCCACTTTTATCCACATCCACCTCAAAATGTTTGTCTCCTACACTGGGAGAGAACACCCAAAAAATATTCATAAACCCATAGGACAGCCTTTGTTTATTTGCTCTAAGTTATTTATTATTATCTCTTCAATCAATCATTGTATCTAAGGATGTATGTCGCTATGCAAAAATAAAAGGGAGTAAAAGATGGACAAGTGTCCCAGCATTAAAACAATGGGTACTTAGATGCCCGCCTCCCAATGAAAAAAGAAAGAAAAAGAAAAAGAAGAAAGAGTAAAGATAGCCCATGTTTTCCTAAGAAGCTCTGAAAGCCTTGTTGTTATGGCGAACTAAGCGTTGGACCAGCCGGAGGATCGGCCAGCCCAGGAGCCCCCTCGTTTGCCTCCCCTTGGGTCATATTTATAGGTACGGTAGCCTGACCCTTCCAAGGAGTTCCCATTTATACCCTTTTGAAAGCTCCTCTGTACCTGCTCCTCGTGTCCCCACTCGGAGCTTGGGGTAAGCGTGTCACTTCACCCCTCAGGCTTACCTGCTCCCCTGACAAGTGGTCCCCACCTGAGGGCACCTCTGGTCAGTCGTGACAGGCGAGAACCCTTTCACCGCAGCGAAAATACTTTCGCCGCCGCCGGACACCCGCAGGGACCGTCAAGACTAAGAAGCTTTCACTGGCGCATTGACCTGTTCGCTTAAGGAAAATGTTTTCCACGAAGCGGCACCGACAGGTGACAGCCACTTCGCCTGTGCGAAACCCGGTTCGCTAAAGCCAGCTGGCGACTGCCATTTCGCCTACGCGCGACCTGGTTCGCTGACGCCGACTAGCGATGGCCATTTCGACATCGCGAAACCACAATCGCTGTCGACGTGGTATTCGACTACGCCGGTGCCGCTCTGTTGTTTTGCTTTATCGTTCTCCCCCAACACTAGCCCCTCGGGGGAATGGGGGCAGTTGGTTCGCCCCCGGCCCCTTTCGCCCGACCAGAGCCTACAGCCGAAGCGGGAGGTTCGCGCGCCCGGACAGCGGTTCTTGTCGGAAAAGGCCCCGAAGAAAGAATTCTCTGCGAAAAATTGGCTCTCGCAGGGATTTCTCTTCTCTCTCCCTCCCGACGTCTCGTCAGCCGGGCCGATTGATTTTTTTTGACGTGTCAAACGGAGCGGCCGCGTCGCTTCGTCTTCCCGCCGCGCCGATTCGTTTTTCCCGCCAAAACTGGTTGCGGGGCTATATAAAGGGGGTCACCATCCGTGACCCGCACCCCAGTAGGCGTTCATTTGCTTCTCATTCAGCCCCCGAGCGACTCAAGTTCTGCCCGGTCGAGTTCACCAAGGTCTTCGCTTGTGCATCTTCGCTTGCTTCTTAGGTGAGTCTCTCTTTCTTCGCTTTTTGTTACCTGCTTTCGGTACTTTTTCCCTGCATTCCATTTGCTTGATTTCCGAGTTTTGCTTTTAATTGTCTATTCGCTCTTGGTAGTTCGCGCTAGTTGTCTTGGTTGGTTCTATTTCCGCTTTTAAATCATGGCGAGCACAGGCGATAGCAGTTCCGACGAAAGCGGACGTGGTCTGACAAGCTCGGGCAGTTCGAGTTCTGACTCTGGTTCGACTGGATTCTCTTCTTTTGGCGATAAAGCCGCTGCCGACGAAAACGTTTAGCCTGAGGCTGAGGAGGAAACTCAGCCTGAGGCTAAGGAGGAAGTTGATGTGGAGATTGTGGACGAGGAGGCGGGGGATCAGGGTGAATCTATTCCTGGTGACCTCGTCCCGATCTATTATTTCGGGCGATCACGTATAACGGAGGCCGCCTTGGATGTGCTTGTTGTCGAAGGCACGATGGTTTAAAAAATACGGGGAGGCTTGCCAGCGCACCGGCGAAACAATCCCCCGTCGAGAACCTTACGACGGCGGTTGTCTTCAAGGACTTTTTACCACCGGGCTGCGATTTCCATGTGAGCCGTTCGTTTGCGAAGTGCTTCAACGGTTCGACATCCAGATCCACCAGTTGACTCCAAACGCTTTCGCTCGCCTGGGGGTTTTCGCTGCCTCCTTGAAAATGATGGGGGCTCCACTTGACGTTAATACTTTCGCCAAATACTACGAAGCGCAGTTGTTTGAGAAAAAACAGCGCGATGGCCGGCTCGAATTTGGATCATACAACTTCGTGCCCCAGAAAACTCGGGGCACCATACAAATTGTTCCTGCTTATCGCAACAAGTGGGCAGACTGGCAGAAGTATTGGTTCTATGTGCGAGTATGTACCGACGAAGAAGTTGTCGCCGCGATGGAGAATGGTCTGGGCAAGGCGAGTGTTCTGGTATCTGAGATGGTGCCTATGCGCGGCGTGAGACTAGCGGAAGTTTTCGATGCTGGCAATGCTTCCGCCGCTGCTTCCGAAGCTTTCATCAATACTTCCCGGCGCCAAATCAGTCATGATTTGGTTGAAGAATGGGTGGCATCGAGGCAGTGGCCTTTGGAACTGGGCAGTGGCTTCTCTGAATTCGCTAACAAGGAGGGGTATCGGGGGCAGGTGGTGCATGTGTCTCGGCCAAGGGGATACGATTGTGACTTCGATTACGTTCAGTATATCGAAGGCCAAGCTGACGCCGTGATCGGCCCTTATAATAGCAAAGAGCACACGGCGAAGAACAAGTGGCTCCCTGGACTTCGGCGGTTGAACCGAATTTTCTTTGGCATGAGGGTTGTCTATGCTGATCGAATTGATCCTGCTCCTGAACCCGAAGCTAGGACTTCGGCTCCCGCCTTGCGATGGTCGTGGGCGCGCTCGAGGTCGACGTGGTGGCCGCGGTCACGGTCGGGGGCGAGGGTCTCGGAGCTCCACGTCTTTCCTCGAATCTGCGAAGCGACGAGCATCTCGCTTTTTTGAGCCAAAGGACGTACAGCTTGGTCACGAGATAGCACGTCCTTTAGGTTGTCGCAGCCGAAAAGTCGTGCATGTTCCAACACGTGACTATGGGCACATTTCGATTTCTTCGGTACTGCTATTTCTGTTTTTTTTGTTTCTCTGATTAATTGCTCTCGATGCACTTGTTCTTTGTTTCTCTAATTATTCTCTCAACTTCTTCGGTACTTACTTGCTTCTTCGGCTTATAGGATAGCGAAGACAAAGGCGAAATGCCCACAAGGAAAGTTGCCGACCCCCGTGCTGCTGTTGTTGGGGACATGTCGATTGGCGACATATTCGCCAAAGGGTCTTGCAAGACCTCGTGCTCCACGATGGCAGCCCCAGCCGAACCGTCCCTGAAGAAAGCGAAAACCGCGTCCGTTGAGGCACCTGCTGGTGGTTTGCCGCCACATGCTGTGACCTCGCAGCCGTCTCATCTTCGCGCAGACGCCGATAAGTTCGAGCTCTTCGACCGCCTAGTGCGCATTTCTCCTGCCAATGCCCACTACTTGCTTTTTGGCCATGGGGAGGTTCGCTTGGGCCCACGTTGTGTTAAAGATGACGTTGTGCGAGTATATTCGGGTTCGAGCTCCTCTGGCGAAGATGTGCTCCTTTCGAGAGGAGACTTACCGGATTGCTCGTTCTTTAGGCATGCCATCGGATTCGCGGCTGGTCGCGGACGTGAACCTTGTTCGGTCCGGGGTGCTTCCGGGGCGCGAAGGCATGCTTCTGGTGGATTCCTGCATGGGGGCTTTCGGCGCCCCCGAGCTAGAACCAGATCTGTTGCACAGTTCGGATATAGATCTGACCGAAGCTGTGAACTTTCTTGCGATCAGCGTAAGTTGTCTTTCGCTTTCTGAGTGATACTTTGAGGACTTTTGTGGATCTTTCCATTTACATTAATCCCTTCGCAGAGCACGCTCCTCGGCCGGGCCCGCAGAAGAAGATGGCCCTCGCAAGAACGCCAAAACTTCGAGCGCGAACTGAAGGTGCGAGATGAGAAAATAAATTCCCTGAAGAAGGAACTCAAGAGTGCTAAGGCCGCTGCTGCTGAGGCGGAGAAGATGGCGGTTGCCGCTGTGGACGAGGCCACGAAGGCCAAAGGAAGTCTGGTGGCTCTTCGTCAGACTCGTCAGGAGGAAAGGCACAACAACACCATTGAAGCCCAGAAGGTGGCTGAAGCGTATATGGACCTTCTGATGAGTGTTGGCGAGGAGGCCACTCCCCCTGCGGACATGCCGATGGCCCAGTTCCTGTCGTGGCTCGCCGGCGAACTTCGCGGTGTGGCCGACCTTATGGCGGTTGGCCGTGAGTATGCGTCTATGGAGTCTCTACGTGCTTTCGCCAAGGCTCTCAAGATTTTTTCTTTGCGAGCACTATGGTGCCCCTCGAAGCTAAAGAGCCGAAGGCATATTGGACCCCATCGCCAGAAGAAAACACTGCCGCTATTCGCTTCTTTGAGGTCTTCTGGCGTCCAGGGGGCGTGACATCGCTCTTCTTTGCGCAGCTCTTAGCCGGGGAAACGTAAGATTCGGCCTTACTCTGTGCCTGTGTCTGTTGTCTGCTTAATTGATGTATTCGGACCCTTTGCTTTGCAGAGCGCGGAGGAGCAGGAGGCTATCAAGGAGAAGGTGAAGGCCTATCTCGCAGCCCGCGATGCTCGCGAAGCCAGCTTGTCAGGGGGTGCCGCGACTACCCCTCCCGCCGACGAAAATGCCGAGACTACTCAGAACGAGGGGTTGTGCGGAGTCCCCCTACGCATGTCTAGAAAAGTAATTTCGCTTATTCTGGCTCGGGCTGTGAGCCAGTTGTTTGATACTTAAAACAACTTAACTTAGTGTATATCGATGGGGCAGGATCCCGTGGATGGGCCTGGCCATCCTGAAGAAGTTTACCCCTTGACAATTCGCTGTGGCAATTTTGTGGTTGGTGGTGGTTCGTGGTACGAATACCGCCGTCGTCATATCGGTTGTTCGCTAAGGAGCTTTCTCCGATCGCGACTTCGTCATAATCGCAACATGTTCCGATCGTTGCAAGATTTTTACCAAGCGTTTGACCCTTCAGTTTTGACCGAGCGACGGCGAGAGCGCGCTTTGCCCGGTGATTTACTTGTCCCAAAGGAGGAGCCTGAAGAAATTTTTGTCCCTATGGAGGAGCGCCGCTTTAATTATTTTTGTCGCCACGGGAACTAGGTTCGATTGTGGCCTGTCTTCTGGCCGGCGTTGTCTGTAAATTGTTTTTGTATGTGTATCTTCGCTTTGCTGTGTGCTGTTTTTATGTTGTGAGTCTTCTTTGGAACTACGTATTCGGCTGCTTGATTATCGGTTTCCGCAGTTTACGCACGTGTCCGAGCGAATGGACGCGACTCAAAATTATAAATTTTGAAAGGCCCGCTCCCCTCTCTTGCTAGGGGAGTTGGGCGAATTTACATCCGCTAGGGCGAAATAATACGGGGCCCCGTGGCTCTAAAAATTTAAATCCCCTCCCCTCGTTGGCCAAGGGGGTCGGACGAAATTACATTCAATAGAGCGAAATGAGATCGAGCCACAAAGGCTTAATCAAAAATTTAAATTTTAAAAGGCCCCCTCCCCTCTCTTGCTAGGGGAGTCGGGCGAATTTACATTCGCTATAGCGAAATGAGAAGGAGCCACGTAGGCTTAATCAAAAATTTAAATTTTAAAAGTCCCCCTCCCCTCTCTTGCTAGGGGGAGTCGGGCGAAATTACATTCGCTATAGCGAAATGAGACCGAGCCCCGTAGGCTTAATCAAAAATTTAAATTTTAAAAGGCCCCCTCATCTCTCTTGCTAGGGGAGTCGGGCGAAATTACATTCGCTATAGCGAAATGAGACCGAGCCCCGTAGGCTTAATCAAAAATTTAAATTTTAAAAGGCCCCCTCCCCTCTCTTGCTAGGGGAGTCGGGCGAAATTACATTCGCTGTAGCGAAATGAGACCGAGCCCCGCTGGGTTTCTTTTTGAAGCTACTAATCGTCCCAGTAGCCCTTCCAGCTTGGTACCAAGTAGAGGGTGGAGAGATCGAGGCGGTGCTGCTGCCGTGGTAGCCGCCACATCTGATGCATCGTCTTGCATCTTTTCTCTTTGTCGCCATTGAAGCTAACGCATACCTGGTTGGGGTTCTTCCTCAGCCTGTGGTCCTGTGTGGGCCCTTGCTGGCGGATTGGGGATACGATATCCATTTCGCTCTCCTGATGCCTCTTATTCCTATGAATCTGTCTTTTTTTGCATTTGGCTGAATTTCGCCTGAAGCAAGCTAATCTATGGCGCAACTGCCCGGGTATGCTTTGCCTCTAGCGCAGGACTAAATTGCGAAAATTCTATCTCCTATTGAGGAGGCTAATGATTACTTGGCGGCTTTCCTGTCTCAATCTACGAGCGAACCTATATTTGTAGGTCGAAGACCTGGGATCCTTTTGACTAGGTGTTTCCCGACTCCTCTCAGTCCTAATGATCTGTAGGCTTCCATGCCAAAGAGGGAGGTCTCTGGTCTCTTTTATAGTGCCCTCCCGCTCGAGACGCTTCTTTAACTTTTGGTAGGTTTGATTTTATTGCGGTGGTTGCGGCGGATACGCCGATTCGCGCATTTATAGCCAGGAAATCGGCCTTTAAGCGTTCTAAATGTGCCTGGGACGAATCCACGAATTAATTGCATTGAATCATTCGTACTTTCACTGTAATGCTGATTCTTTTTTGTCGCCCTTGGCGTGGGTTGCGCTTGATCCGGCTAGCAACCCTATCTTGGGTTTTTCGATAGAGAAGTCTCTTTAGGAGTTCTCCGTTTCGAAAATGTTATCACCCTTAGGTGTTTGATGCTTCAATCGTGCGAAGTGCTCGCGCGTTATTGAGCGTCTAATGATTAGCACCCTTGAGTGCTATGGCATTCGAGGTACGCGAAGTGCTCGGTCGCTCGTGCCATTGAGTTTCGATAAGCCTTCTTGAGGCAAAAATGGCTGTTTTTGCCGGGCAGGTTTTCATAATCTTGTTGGTTCGCCATTTTGATGTACCGTTTTTGCTTAGAACAATATTATATAAATGCCGAATAGCTGGAAATTACAGAGCTTAGGCTCAAGGATAAAAACGACGAAGATTGTCGGCGTTGTAGGTGTAGGCGCTTTCGGTCCCGTTTTCTGCTCGCAGGCGGAAAACACCTTTGCCTACTCTGCTTGCGACGATGAAGGGCCCATACCACTGAGGTTGAAGCTTTCCTTGCTTGTCATTGTGTCTGACAAGGACCAGGTCCCCTTCGCAGATGTTCTTCCTTAGCACCTTCTTGTTCCTCCAGCTCCTTGTCTCGGCGTGGTACTTGTCTAGGTTCTTTGCTGCTTGTTCTCTGTCTGCTTCGATGGCATCCAGGCTTACATACCTGCTGACTGGTGTGTTTGCCGCCACCAAGGTGCGAAAAGAGCCCAGCTTTAATTCTTCTGGAGTCACTGCTTCATCTCTGAATAGTAGCCTAAAAGGAGTATAACCGGTCACCCTTGACTGCGAAACGTTGTGCCCCCAGACGGCTGTGACCATCTCCTGAGGCCACCTTCCTTTCTTTGCGTCGAACAATGATTTTGACACAGATTCGAAGATCAGACCGTTCGCTCTTTCTACTGCTCCATTTGACGCTGGATGATACACTGAAGCAAAATTAATTTGAATTGCCAGTTCTTCGCAAAAGTTCCTGAATTCTGCCGAGTCGAACTGCTTTCCGTTGTCTACCGTGATTCTGGAGGGCACTCCAAAACGACACACTATTCGCTGCCAGACAAAGCTGATCATGGTTCCTGAAGTTATCTTTGCGAGCGGCTTGGCTTCGACCCACTTGGTGAAATACTCCAGTGCTACAACTGCGAAACGAACATTCCCTGGAGCTGTAGGTAGCGGACCGACAATGTCAACTCCCCACCTTTGAAGCGGCCAGGTCGGAACGATCGAACATGTCAAGTTCGCTGGTCTGTTTTGTTTTTGGCGAACATCTGGCATCCTTCGCAACGCTGGACAAACTCTTTCGCATCCACTGCCGCTGTTGGCCAATAGAACCCCTGCCTCATCGCCCTGTGTGCTATCTCATGTGGTCCTCTGTGAGCCCCGCATGCGCCGGAGTGAATGTCCTTTAGCAACTGGACTCCTTCTTCTCGGCTTATGCATTTCAGCATTGGTGCTACGACACCTGCCCTATACAAATCGCCACCAATTATCAAATAGAGCCTGGTCTTGGTGACCCAACGCTCAGTCTCCTGCTTTGTTTGCGGTTCGAATGAGCCATTAATGAAGGCTAGGATTGGGGTTCTCCAGTCTTAGCCCAAGATTGCATGTACCAATTTTGGACAGTCTTCTTCCTCTTTGATGGATTGAACTATTAGCTTCTGAAAGTCTGCCTCTGAGTTTTTGCTTCTTGGAATATGCTTGACCGAAAATCCCGCAAAGTGCTTCTCCATTGAGCGTACGGCTGCCAAGTATCTGGTTAGCTCGGGTTCTCTTGCAGCAAAAGTTTTCTCTATTTGACCGGATACCACCATCGAGTCCGTCTTGATTATGCATCTTCGCACGCCAAGCGCTCTAAGTTTGCGAAGCCCCAGTAAGACTGCCTCGTATTCTGTTGTATTGTTGGTTGAAAGGAACTCCAATCTGGCTGCGTACTTGATTTTGGGTCCCGTCGGGGGGATCAGGATTGCAGCTATTCCTACTCTGGATGCTCCCCAAGCACCGTCGCAGAAGACAGTCCACATAGCCTCTTCGAACTTCAACGTAGTGTCATTTGCTGCTGGGGTCCAGTCTGCTATGAAGTCTGCGAGGGCTTGAGATTTTATGGACGAACGGTGTTCGTAATCAATGACGAACTCGTTCAACTCCGCTGCCCATTTCACAATTCTTCCTGCTCCTTCCTGGTTCTTGAACAATGCTTCTAATGGCTGCGAAGATAGTACTTTTATGTTGTGTGCCTGGAAATAGGGCTTGAGCTTGCGGGACGCCATGACCACTGTATAAGCAATTTTCTCCAGTTCGGAGTAATTCAGTTTAGCGCCAGCCAATGCTTCAGAGACGAAATAGATTGGGAACTGTCGAAGTTTGTTTTCGCATTCTTTCTCCTCCACAAGCACTGCGCTTACGGTCGATGGGGATGCTGCGAGGTATAATAGCAGGGTCGCTTTTGGCGAAGGTGAAGATAGAGTTGTCATCTTGATGAGGTATGCCTTCAAGTCTTCGAATGCTTGTTCTTGCAAAGGTCCCCATTCGAAGGGGTCAGAATTTCTTAGCGTTTTGAAGAATGGCAGTCCCTTCTCGGCCGAGCGAGATATGAATCTGTTTAGGGCAGCCAGCCTTCCAGTCAATTGCTGCACCTGCTTTCGGTTTTTGGGCGGTTGCATGTTGATTATTGCCGCTGTCTTTTTGGGGTTTGCCTCTATTCCTCTGGCGGAAACCATACAGCCGAGCATCTTTCCACTTTCTATGCCGAAGATGCATTTTTCGGGGTTGAGGCGCAATCCACTGGTTCTGATGTTTTCGAATGTCTCACTTAAGTCTGAGATGTGTGTTTCCTTCTTCTTGCTGACGACGACAATGTCATCGACGTAGGCAACGAGATTTCTTCCTTTATGTTCCTTGAACACCTTCGCTGTCATTCTGGAAAAAGTAGCCCCGGAGTTTCTTGACCCTTCTGGCATTCTGCGAAAACAGTAGGTTCCTCCTAGTGTGATGAAACTTGTTTTCTCCTCGTCATCCTGATTCAACCATATCTGGTGGTATCCCGAGAAGCAGTCTAACAAACTAAGCATTTCGGACCCCGAGGCAATGTCGACCAGAGTGTCAATTCGTGGTAAGGGAAATGGATCTTTGGGACATGCCTTGTTTAGGTCGGTGAAATCGACGCACATTCGCCATTTGCCATTGCTTTTTCGCACCATTACTACATTCACCAACCATTCTGGGTATTGCACGGGTCTAATTACTCCGGCGTCCAGCAATCTTTGCACTTCTTGCTTCGCGCCTTCCGCCCTTTCGTCTGACATCTTCCTTAGTCTTTGTTTCTTTGGCTTGGCTTCGGGGTTGACGTTTAGGTTGTGCTGTGCCAAATCGCGTTTCACGCCCATTAGGTCCGATGCGGACCAAGCGAAGACCTCGCTATTTTCGCTGAGAAATTCGGCCAGCTTCTTTGCTTCGGCGGTTTCCAAACTGGAACCTATGTAGGCAGTTTTCGAAGGGTCACTCGGCGAAAGGGATATCTTTTGCTTATCGTGCTTGTCAGCAGGCCTTGCACGTTTTGTGTCCTTTTCTGTTTTTTCTGCCGCTTCTTTAGGTTTCGTAACTTCGTTTATCACATTGTATCTTGGCGTTGGCTTTCCTTCGTTTCTTCTTGCGGCTATCTGATCACCATGTATTGTGATTATCCCGAAAGGTGATGGCATTTTCATGCACAAGTAGCTCTGTCGTATGATGATGTCGAATTTGTCAATGATGCCCCTGCCGAAAATGGCTGTGTATGGGTACTCAATATTGACGATGTCGAAGGTAATGTCCTCTGTGCGGACGCGATCCTCGTTCTGGAACGATGTTGGAATTGTTTTCTTTCCCACAGCGTCGACCTTCTTTCCCCTGAAACCGTACAAAGGATTGCCTGCTGGCTCGGCGCCCTTCATCCAAAGCCCATTGCTTGAAGGCCTTGGCAAACAAGATATCGGCCGAGCTACCATTGTCGACCGGTATGTAATGCAAAGTGAAACTGCGATGTTTTCTTTGTGACTACGAAGGCATCCGTGTGAGGGAAATCTCTCACTTGGAAATCCTGTTCATCAAAAGTGATCGGCACTGTCGCCCATGCTGGTCTATTTAGCGGTGACCTTAGGGTTACGGTCATCACTCTTCTTTCGAAATCCTTCTTCGCTCTTTTGCTTGGATGCTCTTGATTTGATCACTCGGTGATTGCGAAAATGTGGCCTTTCGATGGCAGGACAGTGTTGACTATCTGGAGCTCTCTAGAGCCTTCCTGCGTACTGCTTGCTTGGACATTGGAATTGGCTGTTCGCTTAAACAGCGGTGCGGTTGGGCTGCCGCCGAAGGGCTGGGGGGCGCATGCGATCATCGGTTTGTGCGGAAAAAGCCAACCGCCAAGCCAAAGAGTGTTCTTTGTGCGTACCCGAATTGATGGTAAGCATTTGGGGGCTGTATATGCTGATGGTGACTGTCTGTGTTATGGAATACATGCTTTGCTTGTGCTTCTCGATTAGCAGCGTCATCTCGCTCTTTCTGTGCTTTCGCCAATTTGCCATATTTGCACTCTTTCGTCGTGTGACCCATGTTTTCGCCGCAGAATAGACAAAATGGCAGTCTGGGTGCTCTGTTTCCTGCATTAGCCGTGTGGCCACCTCTGCCGCCCCTTTCGCCCCTTCCTCCTCTCTGACCTCGACCAGGACCGGGCTGCTGAGTTCCGGGATGGTGCTGATTATTCGGAGTTGTATGTTCATTTGTTTGCTGCATGTTGTGGACTTGGCGAAATGGTCTGTTGCCCCATTGGTCATTGTTTTGTCTGCCTTGAGGTGGCGGTTTGGATGCCCGCATGTGCTCTTTTCTTCTTCTAAAATCCTCTTGCCCCGGGGCGAACGGCGCATTATGTCGAAGAGCTCGTGGATCGAGCCCGGTGGATCTCGAGCCGGGTGAGCTGCGATTGCCCTATGGCCAAACCTTCTGTTGCGGCGGCAATAACTGTTTCGTCCTGGATACTTGGGACTTGGGCTTTGATCTGTATGAACCTTTCTAGGTATTTGGCCAAAGATTCACCTTCTTTCTGAACACAATTCAAGACATCTCTCGTTGTCTTCGGCTTTAGATGGAAACCCTCGAAGTTTGTCAGGATGTCAGCCTTGAGCTGCGACCAAGAGCGAACTGACAAGGGTTTGAGCGAATTGAACCATCCACTGGCTATGTCATGTGCTGCTAATATGAATGATTTCACCAAGGTACGGGCATCTCCGCCTGCTGAATAAATTGCTGTTTCGTAATTTGCTATAAATTTTCTTGGGTCTGACTTTCCGTTGAAAGGAGGAATCCTGGGTTTGTAGTTGGGCGGCCAGGGGTGCATCTGTAGTTCTTTTGACAACGGAGAGGTTGGGTCGAAAGCCTCAAAATTATCTTGGTCGTCATCCATGGTGACCATTTCTTTCTTTTCGCTATGGACAGAGCCGTGCTTCTACAATTGCTGAATTTCCTTGAGAAGCTTCTACTTGTGTGCCTTTGCTCCGATGATGGCGCGGTCGGCCTCGTCCGCCCTAGCGCATGCGGCTGCCTGCTCAAGAAGTTGCTCTTTTTGGTACTCTAGAGCTTCGATTTCGCTGACATACTTGTCCAGCTTCCTCAGCTTCCTTGCTTGATCGACCACTTCATCTTCTGGTATAGTTTCGTCTGAGGCTTCGCTGACATGTCCGTCTGGGGTCTTCTTCTTCTCTTCGTCGGCTGGTGGGACCGCGGCGGCCACGACGGTCATCGATTGCTCATTCACGGTGCCCCCGCCATCCACTGGCGGGGCTTCGTCGACAGGTTTGTCGCCTCCCACCTGCGCCTTCGATGTCCCGGGGACATCGCCGGTAGCCTTCGCGGTTGCTTTCCTCGGAGCCATGGTCGGAATGGGCCGACCACGGTGGGCGCCACTGTTGTTATGGCGAACTAAGCCTTGGACCAGTCGGAGGATCGGCCAGCCCAGGAGCCCCCTCGTTTGCCGCCCCTTGGGTCGGTATTTATAGGTACGGTAGCCTGACCCTTCCAAGGAGTTCCTATTTATACCCTTCTGAAAGCTCCTCTGTACCTGCTCCCCTGACAAGTGGTTCCCACCTGAGGGCACCTCTAGTCAGTCATGACAGGCGAGAACCCTTTCGCCGCAGCGAAAATACTTTCGCCGCCGCCGGACACCCGCAGGGACCGTCAAGACTAAGAAGCTTTCCTTTGGCGCATTGACTGTTTCGCTTAAGGTAAACGTTTTCCACGGCGGCACCGGCAGCGATGACCACTTCTGTCGCGAAACCCGATTCGCTAAAGCCCGGTGGTGCCCCGCCATTTGCGCTGCGCGACACAGTTCATCGACGCCGACTAGCGATGGCCATTTCGACATCGCGCGAAACCACAATCGCTGTTGACGTGGTACTCGACTACGCCGATGCCGCTCTGTTGTTTTGCTTTATCGTTCTCCCCCAACAAGCCTAAAGAAGAAGAGAGATTCATTTTGAAGAGCAAAAGTAGAATTAGGATTAGCCACTACATATACACCTATCCGCCATATTCTACACACATGCGCATCTTGGTCTGATTGTATGACTCCATTCTCTATAGATCTATTGTTTGACTTTACAATATATGAATTGCAAATATGCTTGTCCTTGTTTAATGCCACTCCTATGAACTCCACTATAATCCCTAGAATTAGGAAGGCATAACATCATGGATGTCTCAGCGATCCACAAATACCACATACTTTGAGAGATTGAGGGTGTCATACAATTAAGCTCTGAATTTTATTGCGAAAACTTGCAAAACTCTGGAATACTAGTTGAGTGAAGAATTTGAGATGTAGTGCTTGACTTGCTTGTTCTGTCTTTCCATTACTCAAGATCCATGTGAAGGTTAAAAGCTTCATAGTTAAAGGTAATATGGGTGAGTTTGAAAGTTAAAGCAGTTTTGTTTAATCTAGAGGAAAAATTTTGTTTGAAGGCATGTGTACTTGTTAGAATGAAAGCATTGTAGCAACTCCTGATCCAACTCTAGGTTTTGCTAAGGGACTAGCAAAAGGTAAGCTTGGGGGAGTTGTTGACGGTGGATAGCGTCAACATTTTATATATCAAAAGGCATGAAACATACATCAATATCTAGAAGGCTAGGGTTTTATCTAACAATTTCCACGAGTTTTGGTGATTTATTAATTTTCAGGGACTAATCCAGAAAACACCGAAAAGGGGACATAACTACAAAATCTACACCACGGAATTATCCGCAACTCAGGAATACGCCAAACTACTCTAGAAGGATCCAGAAGACACCGGAGCGAAGGAGAGGAGGAGCCACCTCCAGGTGGGGCCGGCCGGTCCCACCAACTATGCCGGGCGGCACCCCCTGTGGGCCCCACCTGTCATCTTCTGGAATGTTCCTCCACCGCCTTTGAGGATCAATCTCAGCCCTATGTGAAGTCGGTTTGATCAAACGGCTGTCGTGCATCTCACCGGGCTATATAAGCGGAGCCAGACCTCCCCCTGAAAAACCTAATTCATTCAATACCTCATTCAAGTCATTCAAGGTCGAGCCAGTTGAAGATCAAGTCATCTAGAGCTTCAAGTTCTAGTTCCTCATAGCCTTCTAGTTCATAGTTCAGCATAGTTAGATCTAGATTAGAGGAAGTCAAGGCGTGTTAATCAGTCTTGGATTCCGGAAATTGTCAAGAAGAGAAGAGTCTGGTACAGTTCTTAAGCTTTTCTTTCTTATTGTATTTACCTGCGTTTGTATGGTATTTACTAGCAACATTGTTCTTCATCTTAGTTTAATTATTATGTTCATTGTCTACTTCAATACATCTAGTTTAGTTGGTATGCTATTATATTCGTGCACTGGTTCGTATAGCGCTCATCTAGTTGATCATATGGTGAGTGGTAGGCAATATGTGTTGACGGTCCTTAACGCCTATTTTATACCATCAACTATTGCTCAATATAACATGATATCAACCATAAAGCATAGTTGTAGGGTTCGATTCTACCGAGTTCCACGAGTTGTGTTGTTCTTGATAGTTTTACAGGTATATCCAATTTTGCACAGAATAAAAGTATCCAAATGATGAATTGGACTACACCATTGCGATAGGCTCGTCGAGACGATCGAAACGGACATATCATTTGCTATATTCGGAGTCCAGAGTCAAAAGATATCAATTCTACACCGAAACCAACACTAGAAGACTCTAGAAGACACCGTAAGGCGATGTACCGAAGGTGGGGCCCATCTGCTCTGAGGGGTGGGACCGGCCCGGCCCCACCCCGGCCGGGCCGGGCGCCTATCCGAGCCCAATCGAGGCCCGCTTCGACGGACGGCCTCCTACCGCCATAGGGTTTGCATCTCCACTATTGTCGAAGTCGAATTAGTCCCACATCGCTTTGTCTAGAAGAGGTGGAGACTTTTCTCGGACTATAAATAAAGAGGTAGACCCCCCACCCCGAGGGCACCACATTATTATGGAGATGTAGAGGCGTCCCTCGAATGGATGACCTCTCATCTCTAGAGAATTAGGGCTAGACTTTCCAATGTAGTTCTAGTTGAGAGTTAGGGGAGAGCGGCGCTTACGCCCGGGTTCGGAGGAGTCTTCGGAGAAGTCTTGAGTTCGCATATATCTTTGTATTTATTCTTGTAAGACTTATGCTTTAATATATTTTGTCTTCTCTATTTACTTTTATGCATTACATTTGATTGGTTAGTATAGTTGTTATACTTTAGCATAGGATCTTCGCTTTGTATTAGGTGCTCTATTTATCACGTGTGATTAGAGTAGTATTCTTTAGTGTAGACGTGGTGTCTAGGCTAGGGTTTACCGAGATTGCGCCCATCTCTTACGGTTAGTTGTGGTAGCCTCTAGAGGTGACAGCTCTTTTGGTCTTCGTATTCCACCACGTCGGAGTTGGTGTTTCGTAGAGCTTTTGGCAGCCTTATCCTAGCTACCTTCTTCCCAGTCTCATTCGAGAGTTGGATAGGTACTTCTTTGCTCCAAAGTGCGATTGTGTGATTGCTTTATTTACCATGACTTAGTTATATAGAACCAAAGTAATAGAGAAGTATTCGGGGAACCTTAAACTCTCCCATTGTCCTCTCACTTTAGCTATCTATCTTTTATCATAGAATTCTCTTGTGTGTCATATATACATAATTCATATCATCTATCATTTACCCCCTACTTTAGTCTAGTTGGTGTATTAAGTTAGTAGATACATGATGGTGAACTATCAATATCTTTAACCAATGTTTCCCAGTGGTAAAATATAAATAACGATACCTGGAATACTCCCGGTAAAATGCTACAATGGTTTTCTGTGCGCTTGCGGAATCCTTTATAATTTAATTGTGCATAAGAAATACCAACAAGCATTTTTGACACCGTTGCCGGGGATAGAATTTATCTGTATTTCTAGTAACGACGTTAGAAGTGCCAACACTCAGGAGGTCACCGCCGCCGGAAAACGACTTGATTTTTCTTTTCTTGGTGAGTGCGCCGCCGGAGGACGACGCTGCGTAGGAGCTGTCCATGCCCGTGCCCTTTGGATCACAAACCTCCTATGTATCTGCTCTTATTGATTTTAGGGCTAGCTGCCCTTATATTGTTATTTTTATGGATGTTCCATCGATCGGGGTCGGTGCATTTACCGTCATCAATCGAGTTGGTTTTACGGATGCACAAAATGCGCTACCGCCTTGGACTTGAGTCCAATCCTCCGACGGGCGACGGCCGACACCCATGATCCACAAAAAGACGGATCGTGAGATCACATCACGATTCGCAACACGCCTAAGCGCCGACGATGACGACGGGCGGCGGCGACCGCTTGTCCCGGCTCTCCGACGCCCTCCTCCAATAAGCATCCTCTACCGTCCCCTCCAAGGAGGCTGCTTCCACCAGCGTGCTCTCACGGCGGTGGCGCTCTCTGGCGGTCGTCGGCGCCCGTCAACCTCGCCGTCCAAGTCCACGATCTCCGACACGGACGGTATAACCGATCCTACTCCTACGAAGAGGCCCGCAACGCCATCTTCTCATGCCGGGAGGCCTTCGTCCACGCCGCCACGGCTGCGCTTCGACGCCGCCGAGGCCCCCATCACAAGGCTCACCTTGCGTGTGGAGACCAACGGCGGCGACGACGGACCCCCCCTCAACCAGTTCCTCCGCCGCGGCGGGGACTGGCCCACGCGGGCGAGACGCCGACGTGGTCGGCGCCTGGTCTCCCACCAAGCGGCCGCGTTGAGGGCTCAGCGTCCACGTCTCCTACGGGCCCTCTACTTGGACAAATTAGAGCCCCCCACAGGTCCCTTGGGATCTATAGGCTCGCCTCCCTCCCGTCGTCGGACACCCCCGCGTCTTTGGACCTCGCCATGTGTCCCCACGGAGGCCGCCTTCCAACTCCCACTTTGGTTGTGTGCTTGCATAGGGAGGGCCGACCGTTAGCACCTCTCTCCCCATCCCCGACCTCCGGCGGCTCCTCCTCCGGCGGCGCCCTGATCCGCGGCGGCAGGCAGCCCCCGCACTCCGCCTCCACCCAAGAGACCTCACCGGCTCTCTCCGCCCGTCCGGGGAACCCGATGGAGCTGTTAGCCCCTCCCTCCCCACCCCCCGTCCTCTCCGCGGCGACTCCACGGCGGCGCCCAGGGCCCAGCGGCGGCTGCAGCCTCCCCACACTCCGCCTCCACCCATGGGACCTCGCCCGGCTCTCTCCGCCCGTCAGGGGGTCCTCCGTCGGCACACTGCAACCAGGGAATCCACCAGCCCCTTCGCATCTCCACGTCCCAAGCCGAGGTCCATCCTCATCGGCTCGCCTACCCAGCTCAGTTCGAGGGAGACCTCGGCCATCCGGCCCCCAACTCGGAGCTAAGGAAGGTGCGCTTCTCCTTTACTCCTCCCCCAACCACAAACTCCATTAAAGTTGCCCCAACCACACAACCACCCAAATCCCGCCTCGGATCCGCGAGTGCCCCCTCGGCGCGCGGTCAGCAGCATTAATGGCGTCTCGAGTTCCCAAGGCCGATTCAACAAGGCGGAGCACTCCGGCGTCGCCCACTCTCCAGCGGCGGCCCTGCCCGATCCTCCTCACCGGGCGTGCAGCGGAGGACGAAGATGGATGGACCAAAGTACTACGGAACAGACGCCCAACTCGGGGAAGAATTCAAGTCGCCCGGCGACCCTCCCGCCCGGCACCCCCCCCGCCATCATCGAGCCGAGAGGTAAATGCCTCGGTGTGTCTCATTTGGAGGGCACCGGGCGGCCGTCTGCAGGGATCCGGTTCGCTGCCTCCATTGCGGAAGGTTTGGCCACAAAGCCGGGAATGTAGCGAAAGAGCTTCACACCCCACCGCACGCTACATCGCTGCATCGCGCCCATCTGCCTCCTCTGCTCCACCCCCACCAGACATCAGCTCCTTCCCGCCCCTCCCCCATCGCACCAAGCCGGCGCTGGGGGAACCTGCTACTCGCCCGGAGGACACCAGCGCAGTGGCTGCAGCAACCTCAAACATGGAGACGGAGGCTACGCTGCCTCTCGCCTTGTGCAGTGGTGCTCGCTCTCCTCTCGGGGGGCATGGCGAGCCCGAGCGGGGGAGGTGGAGAAGGCGCCGTGTTCAAATTGGGGTCCGAAGGGGCACGTCAAGGTATCCCGTCATCGGCCGGAAAAACTTCCTCGCCGACTTCACGCACCCACAAGACCGAGACGCAGCGGTGGCCTTGGAGAGGCTCCCGTGGGCGGGCTGTGAGTTCCAAATGCGGCCGTGGCGCCTCCTCTCCTATGGTGACCACCGTGACTTGCGTCATCATGTGTGGCTCGCCTAGAGGGGATCCCACTCCACGCTTGGAACGAGAGCATTGCCAAGCGGGCGGTGGCGAGGACTTGCGACATCGACTCACGTTGAGCAAAAGTCCTTGGATCGGAAGGATACCGAGCACGTGTGTCTCGGGCGTGGACCTACAACCCCTCCGACATTCGAAGGTAACGTGGCTAACAATCACTAGCAAGTGCAGTTCACGTGCATGTCGGCGCTTTCGCGTCCTCGTGGCCGGGCGCGGGCTCACCTACCGCGTCATCGCCCACCTCGACTGCTTTGGAGTTGCCACGCAGGCGGTCATGGCCGGGTGGAGTCAAGGGACTTCACCGGCACTACGGCGTCATTGATGGCGAACGCACGCCGCACGAACGCCACAACCCACCACCACCGGAGCCAAGATCGGGGAGGACGCCTGAACGATGATGATGAAGCCCGGCGTGGCCGTCGCAAGGGAATGAGGGACCACGGGGGCCCTCGCTTGTTCTGGGCGGCCTCTCCATCCCCCCCGAAACGACAAGGGAGAGGGATCGATCTGAATCCCACCATGAACGCCGCGACAAATCAGCGGGCGCCCGTGCGGTAAAGCGAGCACGCCCGTCCGTCACTCGCTGTCACCGCCACGCCACGCGTACTTGCCTTCGACCGAACAGCGCGCCCGACCTCCACCATCGCCCCCGACAAACACCACCTTCCACGACATGGAGGCGCCCAGCCAGGTGTGGGAGAGCGATCTGGCGCTGACTGCTCCCCTAACAACATGGGAGCAACCATGGAGGCACCCGGTGTGGGTGAGGGGGCACAGTCGGGCTGTTCCACTCCCCGGCAAAGCGAGAGTAGCGGGTGGCGGCGGAGCGCAGCAGACTCCACCCATTTTGCCCGGCAATGGACAGCATGGCGGCGGACATGACACCTCACTGCCCAGAACACCCGGGAGTTATGGGCTGACGCAACTGGGCTTTGAGAGAGAAGCCTCACGGTGGCCACACCACCTCCCATGACCGCGCCCTCGGCCTTGACGACGATCGCTTCACTGTCATGCGCAGCCGCAGACGGAGCAAAGGAGGCGGACACCGCGGCAGTGGCCGCAACCGCTCCCCACCTCGGCACTCACCAAGAGGATCAACGCCTAAGGGTGCCGACGGCAAAGTGCAGCCCCAAAGATCCCGATGCCAACCGCGGCGCCTCACCACATCCGCCAGTGGTCCAATCCTTAGCCGATGCCTTCGACGCGGCTTCACCCGACCCACCCACATCCTGCAGGCCGGCGTCCCCAACCAGCAGCAGGGAACAAAACTCACATCACTACGGGACTGTCCACGACGCCCACAAGGCCCCCACGACCCGGCGGGGGAGGATCCCGTGGGAACGAACAGAGATTCCGCCCCAACCGTGTATATGTCGCGCTTCCCAAGGGGGCACCGCACTGCGGCAGCCTGCTCCCGGTCCAAACGAACGCGGCGGCCACCTTCCTCAACACCGTGACGCTCAATTTGCCGAGCCGCTCTGCAGGAGCCACCGCAGCGAGATGGTGCGGACCAAAGCGGGAAGGAAGCATGCTGTAGCTCCAATGCGCAGAGCGTACGCATTGCTGCAATGCCTTGGCCACGAGGAGACACCCGAGCTAAGGCACGCCATGTTCTCATGAAGAAGCTCGGCCTCTCGGAGGAGGAGGGCAGTTCGAAGGACGGCCTTGGCTGCTGGAGTACTTCAGGTTGTTTGGTGGTCCCCTCACCGACACGGTGATCAAGGCGTTGACAGCCCCTTTGCGGCCTCGACGGTGACACTTCTCGGGCAGAGGCTCCCAAGCATAAGCTCAAGTTCTTCCCAAAGGGCTCCAAGCTGTACCCATGTCAAGTTCATCTAATTTGCTTCGGCCGAGTCGGTAGGATCGTCACTATTGTGCGCAACTGTCTTCGGTGTTGGCCGGGGGCCCTTCTACACCTCAACAGCCTCTGCAAGTTCATTATCGACACGCTTCTCGTATCACTGTGGCTTTGCTAACATCTTTGTAACAAAGCTTCTTTCGGTTGTCATGGCGGCCATAGGCATTCAGTCGGCCCATTTCTTTGGGTGCATCATCCTTTATCAATTATTCGGGTAAGCGGAGGCCGTCATCCCTTTGTTTGTCCCTCATTTGTCAGTTCTTTGCTGCTGTCTTCCTGGACCAGGAAACCTCTCCAAATGTCTTGAAGGGAGTAAATATGTTTCCAATGTCACAACGTAAGCTGTAACATCCTCTCGTTGGAATGTGAGAGGCCTCAACGATGTAGTGAGACAAGATGCAGTAAGCTTCTTTGGTCGAGACACGGCTGCCACCATCATCTGTCTCCAAGAGACGAAACCCGCAGAATGTGGACCAAGCCGCAGCGACGCTTCGGTGGGTGAAAAATTCACAAACAACCGTCGTCCTGCCCGCTGCCCAAACAAGAGGCGGTATCCTTCTTGCAGCAAATGAGGACTATTTCGACCTCTCTAACCAGCACCTATCCACAAACGCCCGTAACTGCAACTTGCACGATGAGAGCAGATGGAACCAAATGGCAAATAACAGTGGTCTATGGGCCACAAGGCGGCGCCGAAAAAGCTCCGATTCTTGCAAGAGCTCAAAGATCTCCCCAGGCCAACACACGGGAGGTGGCTAATCCTAGGCGACTTCAACCTCATCTACCAGGCGGAAGATAAAAACAATTCAAATCTAAACCATCGTCTCATGGGGGCCTTCAAAGCGGCGATTGATGAGCTAAATCTAAAGGAGCTAAGGCTCAATGGGCGGCGTTTTACTTGGAGCAACGAGCGGGACAGTCCGACACTTACAAGAATTGAGGAGGCTACTTTTGTACGCCGGACTGGGAACCGGCCTTTCCAACATGTTTCCTCCACTCGCTGCCCTCTCTCATGTCAGACCATACACCGCTCCTACTGCAGGGTGAAATAGAACACTACAAAAAAACCCTTCCTTCCGCTTTGAAAATTTTTGGGTGCATATGGAAGGCTTGAGGAGAAATGGTGGAGCAAATCTGGAACAGACCAGTCCACTCGGCCTTGCCACTCAAAGCGCCTCAACACGAAGCTAGCGAGAGTCGCTAAAGGAATTAAGAGATGGCGCAAAGAGAAAATTGGGGACACAAGGCTGCAGCTGGCCATCGTTAAGGAAGTGCTGTTGCAGCTTGAATTGGCACAGGAAAGTAGAGTGCTCACGCCGCGCGGGGAGCTTCGGGCCTGCGCCCGTCGGTGAAGGCCAAAAGCACCAGCCTTGCAGCCATCGAAAAATCCAGGATCCGGCAGCGATCTAGACTAGCGTATATCCGAAGTGGAGATGCCAACACAAAATTTTTCCATATCGAGCCAACACAAGATTAAGGAAAAACTATGTTCCTTTGCCTGCACACTACTAATGGGGGAATTGCAATAACACATAATGACAAAGAGAACGTGGTGGCAGATTACTTCTCAAATCACACTGGGTTCGGTAGCGCCGAGGGCACGGACCTTCGATTGGAATGCACTTGGGTATGTCCCAAGGGACCTATCCATGCTTGAAGTGCCATTCACACAGGATGAGATTAAAAATACTATCAACTCCATGCCGTCGATAAAGCGCCAGGGGCGGATGGATTCACAGGCGCCTTTTTCAAGTCATGTTGGGAAATAATAAAGGAGGATGTCACAGTGGCATTGAACAGCGTGTTCATGCTAAATTCCCAAGGTTTTGAGCTACTAAATTCGGCAAATATTATCCTACTTCCAAAGAAATCGGATGCAAGGCAAAGTAACAGACTTCAGGCCAATTAGTCTCATCCATAGTGTCGCAAAGCTGTTCTCCAAGCTTCTTGCAAATAGGCTGGCCCCCCTCCTCGACTCCTTGGTCTCGAAATGCCAAAGCGCTTTCATCAAGAAAAGGAGCATCCATGACAACTTCCTGTACGTCCAGAATATGGTGCGAAGCATGCACAGACATAAGGTGCCTGCGATATTTTTGAAGCTAGATATACACAAAGCATTTGACACAGTTAGCTGGCCCTACATGTTGGAGGTCCTACAGGCGTTAGGCTTCGGGCCACGATGGCGTGAATGGGTGTCAATCCTTTTCCGCACCGCCTCATCAAAAGTGCTGCTCAATGGGCAGCAAGGGCCGGCCTTCGGTCATAGGAGGGGGGGTTCGACAGGCGACCCTCTCTCGCCCATGCTCTTCATCCTTGCCATGGATCCGTGGCGCTGATGGATTTGGCGACGCAGCAAGGGGTGCTTTCCAATCTACCACTATCAGCTGCAAGATGGAGAACCTCCAAGTATGCTGATGATGCAGCAATTTTCATTAACCCAACCAAGGAGGATCTTGAAGCCACCACAACCATCCTACATGAATTTGGCACAGATATCGGGCTTGCACATAAACCTACAGAAAAGCTCAGTCCACCCAATCGGATGCCAAGATGTTGACCTTGATCATGTCCTGGCCTCATTCACGGGGTCCAGAAAATCCTTTCCGTGCAAGTACTTGGGGCTGCAGCTACATACAAGATCACTACAGAAGGTCCACGTGCAACCACTCATTCAGCGCATTGGCCGAGATTGCCCGGTTGGAAAGGAAAAATGTTGAATAGAGCAGGCGGACTAACTTTAGTCACCACGGTGCTCTCTTCGATGCCTACTTACCATCTCACGGTGTTCCCTCTAGCGGTGTGGGCCGGGAAGAAGATTGATAAAATTCGAAGATCATTCCTTTGGAAAGGTGAGGAGAACGCCAATGGGGGACACTGTCTAGTGATCTGGCCGACGGTATGCAAGCCTAAGGAGTTGGGGGGCTTGGGGGTGCCGGACCTGGACAAGTTTGGGAGAGCCATGCGCCTCCGGTGGCTCTGGCAAGAGTGGGGAGATGACTCAAAGCCTTGGGTGGGGACAGATGTACCGTGCAACGATGTGGACCGTCTACTTTTCAATGCCTCCACGGCGGTCACCATTGGCGATGGAAATGTGGCGCGCTCGGCACCACAGTTGGTCGGATGGAGAAGCACCTAGATATCTAGCACCGAACCTTTTCAAATTGGTGCGTAGGAAGAACAAGACGGTTTCCCAAGAATTGAACAACGGTAACTGGATTAGATCACTTCACGACGCGCATCACATCGACCTTGCACATCCAAGAGTTTGTTAGCCTCGGATCAGATTGCAAGGAGTTCAATTACAGCCCAACATGCAGGACACGATTACATGGAAATGGACGGCTGATGGAAACTACTCCACTCGCTCGGCATACAAGATTCAATTTCGTGGCTCGCAAAGGAAATTCAGGGATGAACTCATCTGGAGAGCACGGGCAGAAAACAAATGCAAAATTCATGCCTGGATCCTCCTACACAACAAAATCCTAACGGCGGATAATCTGCAAAAGAGAGATTGGCCCCATCAGGACCATTGTGTCTTGTGCAATGGCCCTTTGGAGACAGGGATTCATCTTTCCTTGTTGTGCCCCTTTGCAAAAGCTGTATGGGACCAGGTGCTGACTTGGGAAAATTTATCTGTGCAACTCCCACAGCAGGACCCGACCTCCTTGGCTGAGTGGTGGGAGCTTGAGGCCAGCAGGGTGCCAAAGCAAGACCGCAGGCGTTTCAACGGAATTGCGATTTACATCATGTGGAATCTCTGGAAGGAGAGAAATAGGAGGATCTTTGAGAATGTCTTCAAAACGGCGCAGCAGGTTGCGTACTTGACTAAGGAGGAGATAGTGCAGAGACATAGGGCAATGCTTTTTGGCGGGGAGGCTAGTTAGCAGTGAGGCTTTTTTCCTCCTCCTAGGTCTCAGGACCATTGTAATAAGCACCTGGGGTGCCACATGTACATAAACTTCTTTTCTACCTTAATTGAGCGGCAGAGCTCCTGCCTTTTCTTTCAAAAAAAACAACTCCATCTCCAGCTGCCTTGGACTGCGGCTTGTCAAATTCTTCGCTGGCCATGCCATGGTTCTTGAAGAAATGTGTGTTGACGCTGGCAACCGGAGACTGGGCGAGCATCTTAATTTCAAGATGGCAGTCGCACACATGAATCTGGTAGAAATTTCACAGAAATTCTTTCCAGAATTTCTATTACATCCCTTGATTCTCCAATAGATCTTGCAAAGAGTACAGCCGGCTTCACGGTGTCACCCCTTCAAAGACAGGAAAGTATGGTCCGGAAAACTTCATCCCTTGAAAATTAAGATATCATGAATAAACTGCTTTTTATACTGTTTTCTGTAAGAGGCTTTTGGAAATAAAATACATCTTTTGTTCTTGATTTGTCCTTGTCCTACAATTTTCAAGATTGTGTTAACAATATGCATGCATGTAAAGGACAGCTTTTACAGGCTGCTTATATATACTTTCGTCAATGTTCGTTTTAGAAATCTAGAACACAACAAAAGAAAACTTAAACGAAGCTTTTATCTAGAGCACTGCTTTGTGATAGTTAGTACGTATTGAGTTACAATTATGGTGGAGTGGTAACGGCGGAGGCAGGGGTGGGCCAGCAGGGGCCATGGCCCCACCCAATGCTGGTGCAAAAAAACTAGTAGTACTTATGTAGGAAAAAATCTACTTTTGCTCCTCTAACTTTCATAAAAGTCTTCCTCCCTAAACTTTAAAACCAGACAAATAACCTTCCTCAACTTTTTAAACCATACGCTTTTCCTCCCTGGAGTGGTTTTGATGGTGGTTTTACTATAGTAACAGTGGTTTTATCTTTTTTTATTTATTTTGGCTAAATTTTTTGAAAAATCCTAGTAAATCACAAAAAAATCGTAAAATAGTAAATTTAATTTTGTTGGACTCCACATGAGTAGATATACATAGTAAATATATAATATAGTGTGCTTTAGTATAAAGTTTTTTGCTAGTCTTTTTCTTTTTTATTTATTTCGGCTAAATTTTTAAAAATCATAATAAATCATAGAAAAATCATAAAATAGAAAATTTAATTTTGTTAGGCTCTACATGAGTAGGTATACATAGTGAATATATAATATTATATGCTTTAGTCCAACAAAATATTTATAGAAGTTTCATTTAAGAATTATTTTAATTAATTACAAAAAAGACATAATCAAAAGCTATAGCAAGACTTTTGTACTAAATATACATATTATATGTTCGTTTGTAGATATACTTATGTATGTGCTGTGTATGGCCCAAGAGCAAGAAGCAAGGCCCATGGTACATGTATGTATTGTATTGTACTATTATCTATAGACTGGAGAGAGTTGAGAGCCCAACCGTCGGAGTCCAAGGGTCGAGCCGCCGAGGGCACGCGCACTCGCGCACGATCACGAACAACCCGCAGTGCCACCGGGCGCAGGTGCCCGACGCGCCGCCACTGCGCTGTCGGGCGTCCGGCCTCCGGCGTTCGATTTCCGATCTACAGATCAGGCACAGCACAACAGCACGCAAGCAGACTTTCAGGCAGCACGCACACGCAGGTATGTTATTCTTTGTTCAATTCAGTTTTGTGTGTCCATTAGTATGCCTAATTGGCTAATTAAAATTTTATTTTTTACAATAAAGGATCGTCAATTCATCATCATGAAATTTAAGAGGACAACAATTGAAAATTTTTACAAGAGAGGCACAAACACTACTGATGTTTCAATAGATGAAGGGCATGATGACCTTGAGCCAGAGTCTCTAGAGGATGAAATAGCTAACTGGGCTGCAGAACAAGAAAATGAGGAAGAGGAAGTCCAGTGCAGGCGCCATTCAAGGTTCAGTGAGTAAATTGTGCAGACAATAGTGTGTTGAATGTAGAGCGAGATCCGGATTTGCGTGACCAAATTCGGACTTATCCTCCAGATAAACAAGAACAAGTTATCAGAGCATATATGAAGCATGGTCCATATCAATTTTATTATTAAGGATGTGCACCCTTCTTTAGGCCAGTGACTCACCCACGGATGTTTCATTCACATTGGTTCAAATCTTTTCTTTGGTTAGAATACTACCGACATGATATTTTCATGGTTGTAGTTGATCAACAAGTACAAGAGTTGAATTGTAGATTCAGTGAACAAGCTACAGAGCTTCTCACTTTATGTACTTCTTTGGATCCTACAGATTCATTCAGCTCATTGAAAATTGAAGATGTGTGTTCTCTGGTTTTAAAGTTCTACCCTGCTGATTTTTCAGAGCAAAAAAGAGATATATTAAGACAACAGTTACAACATTATGAACTTGATGTTCCTACAAATCCTAGATTTTAGAATTTAACAACCATTGCCGAGCTTTGTCGTTGGTTAGCTGAAACAGGGGAAATCAGGCGACTACTATTTGATCGATAGGTCTGTATTATAAAATATTTAGTTGATCGTTTTGTCTTTAAAGAATCATAGTCATGCTTATTTGCTGATAAGTTTTTTTTTTCCCTGGAAGGTTAATCCGGCTAGTGCTAACTCTACCAGTTTCCACAGCAACAAAGAGTGTGCCTTCTCTGCAATGAAACTTGTTAAAACCAGACTACAGAATAAGATGGAAGATGGGTTCCTGAGAAATTGCTTAATAATTTACATTGAAAAGGAGATTGCAGTGAAGTTTACAATAGATGAACTTATTGATGACTTCGATTCGATTCAAATGCGCAGAGCAAAATTTAAATGAAACATGTTAGTTCCTTTTTACCATTTATGCTCACCGTTCTATTTTTCATCACAAAATTGTCTCTACGTACATAATTAATTATTGAATAGAGATTTCGGTGTTTCAATATATAATTAAACTCTGCTTATACATATATTTATATTGTCATATTGGCATTTATACTATACTATACTATACTATATTTATTTTATTGCTCAGTCCCTACTATATATAATTTCTGGCTCCGCCACCGTGGAGTGGTTCTAAGACAAATAATGTAATTTTAGAGAAAAAAAAAACAAAATAATATGGGTTTGATGATCACACTTTCTTGGAAAATCACTGCAGTATTATGTTCAGGGTAAATGGCATAGATTTACTCCCTCATATAACGATTCTGAGCGGTTAGATTATATTTCAAATATAAGGATTCTCAAGATATTGGTGCTTGATTAAGGCCTTAATCTTGGTTTTACATTGATTGAGGGGTACGATATGCATGCGTTAGTTGTGCCTCTGTAACCTGGTGATTGGTTGATGGACATCACAATCATTTCTCTTCTTCCTTATGGTGTTCTATAAAAATGTTTGAAATCCTTACTAATGTCCCAAATGGAGTAGTTAGTTAATCCACCTGGAGTGGATGGTGCTTGTGCATGGTCTCCGAACAGAGCATTGTGTCATTCTTAGTTTGCGTCATTCTTAGTGCTAACTGAGCCAAGTCATGTCTACCTATTGCACTCTCTTCAGACATAACCTGGAGAGAATATTGGTAGGGTAACAGCTTTGGCCTCTGCGTGATCATACACTTTTAAGTCCCTGTTTAGATGCAAAGCATCTCCCTGTATCTTGTGCGACCCCTCACAATCACGATATTGTAGTATTACTACTAGAACTACACGTCTCCAGCGGATCCTTTATCCTCAATAAAGTACCCATAACGTAACTTGGAGGAGTCGATTTTTCTTCCTCCAGCACATCAACTTTTCCCATTCCATTTTATTGATGATCACACTCAACTGCTTAGTAGGCTTTCAAGTCTCAAGTGATCAAGGAAGGTGGCCCTCTGTACAGCATGCTTGTAAGAACCTTCTACTGAAATCTTCCTTTTAAGTTTTTTTTTTTCCCCTTTAGTTCTACACAAGCAAATGAAGTGCAAAACCATGTGCCTAGATGAAGGGACAAATCAGCTGCTAATCGTCACACAGCCAACGTCACCCTCACCAAGTGGACTTGGAAAAGTCAATAGAATAGAAAAGTCCAATCCCTTTCTCGGACCCCAGCTGCAGAAACCAGTGTTCTTGCTCCATGCAGCGATGTGGTAGACAGGAAACATGATCCCTTTACCCGACGAGACAGAGGTTCCACTGCAGTGTGCAGTCCCAACGCTACACTCGCTGTTGGATGAGAGCAGTCCCACCAACACCTATCCCCGATGATGACCACCAGCAACACTAATTTGTTACATAATCCTACAGCTAGCTCCGTTCAGCACAAAAGCAACCGGCTTGCAGAATAGGATAAAACTAACAACGGCAAAGACACTTTGCAACTTCCCAAGAATTACTTGTTAAGAAGCCCACGGAATCCCCGGACAAAACAGTCACTCAGGACTTAGATTTCTTTGTGCAGCACATTGAGAGTCACATCAGCAAGGCAAAAGATGGAAGCTATCAAGGCTCTAATCGAGGTGGGAACCAAGCAACAAAAGACGAAAACTGACAAGGAAGTTGCACAGGAAGAAGCAATGCTCATGGCCTGAGCACAAGCATTATGCGAGTAGCAGTGGCAAGTTATCAGTAGTATGTGTTTGGTTAGGTGGTGATTCCTCTATCTAGGTTCTTTCTCTGTAAATGGGATAACATCGGCGGAGCCTGGGGGCAATTTGCCAAATCAACATGTACGCTTACTTCTTCTTTCTCTCGATAGGATAAAATCACAAACACACCTCCATGTTTAATTTGAGCCTGATTGGTTGATTGCCAAAATTTGCCATGCCAAAGATTTGGCAAGCCATGATTTTGACCAGTAGTTGGTTGGCTACCAAAATTTGCCAACTACTCACATTTGGCTTGCCAAATCTTTAGCAACTTTTTTACCCAAGATTTGGCTTGCCAAATCCTTGGCATGATAAATTTTGGATGTCAACCAAGCAGGCCCTTCCACGGCCAGCTTTACTGCTCTCTGTATGCTTTTGTCCTCATTGAGCCAACAATTGCAAGGCAGCTCTATGCTGAACTGCTCTGGCCCTCACATAAATCTCGGTGGCAGGGAGCAGATCCTACAGTGCCCCACTGTGGCCTTGCCACTGCACGCAACAAGGAGAGGTGGAGATCACAGAGGGGTGACCCGGAAAAATTGCACTAGGCAGGTGTCGCCCATCATTTATGATGACATGAACACATAAGGCGTTGGTTTAGTGACCGTAACACTACAAGTGGCCGACTGTTAAATTGAGCTGGAAAATCGCTTTAACTCCGATCCTTATATTTGAAGATATAGAGGGCGTTCTACCTGCATACTAAAATTTGGAATTTTTTTCTAGATGGAGGTAATAAGTTCGGAATCAAAGGCACAGAAAGAAAGAAGTATGGAGAGGTGCAGTGATTGAATATATGAGAATAGCCGAGGACGTACCAAACGCACTACTCAGTGGCGTAGCTAAAGGGTGGTCCGTGTGGGCCACGGACCACCCTAGAATTTGAGCAATTGTATTATAAATATTTAATTAGTAAGTTATTTTAAATAATTTTTAGAGTTTGTTATTACTTTAAAAATACTTACAATACATTTTAAATGTATGTATCTTAAATTATATATTTGACAATGACATACTACATTTAGGCCTTGTTTTAGAGCTTTGTTCGGTTTTTTGGTTTCAGCTCCTTTATGCACTAGAGCAAGGAGCCCTTTTTACTTCTTTTTTAAAATAAATCAAGATTTATTAAAATCACTATTTTGTTTCATTGGTTCTATCTCTTCTGTGTATTGTAGCAAGGAACCGATAATGTTTATTGACGTGTCAAACAAAACTTATAAAATATTAAACCACCCTAAATGAAAATCCTGGCTACGCCACAGGCACTACTGCTGAAATGTTTGAATGAATTAAAATATACTAATATCCCCAGATGCCGATCCGCTCTGTACCTGATCGTACAAAACCCCAGAGGCCAGCAGGACATGATGAGGACGACGGGCCGGGAGGACGATCTCGATCAACGACGACTAATTAATCTAATTAATCTAGCCCCTCCACCGAAGACGAACAAATTATTAGACGTAACTCGTGGAATAGGGTGTGTCGCCGTGTCTCTCTCGATCGTCCCATGCAGTGCATGCAGACAATGCATGCGTTTTCTTTTTGCTCCAGACGCTGTGTGTGCGTGCACTCGTAAACTCTACACTAGCTTGGCCCTACTCTACTCGCTAAATTCGATCGCGTTAAATCCGATCGCGTCGGTTTCAATCAGCACACGGATTGACGGATATCCGGCCGCACCGCGCGCATGCAGGTAGATTTCGTGGCTTCCGCGACCGGCCGACCTCGTCGCGTCGTCGGCGATGGCCTTTTATTTGTCGCGCTCGCTTTGAAAAATGGATGTGACGGCGGGGGCGACCGAGACTGTTCCATGGCCGTCGACGATGTTGCGTGTCGCTGTCCATGTAGGAATCGGTACCATCTGAGGAAGGCACATCTGACTGCGGCGACGTACGGGTACGGCTCCATCGGAATGCATGGCAGTGGAGGAACGGAAGACATCGATCGATCTTTCTGTGGATTTGATCTGATTTGATTATGGAGAGATGCAAGTGCAGAGACTGGTGTCCTTCGGAACCGTAAAGGACTTGCCTAGACATGCAGCAACCAATTCCAAGCTAGACGGCTACAGATAGCTGCTTGCTTTGCTTGTGGGTGTGTGTGTGTGTCTGGATAGAGAGATGAGCTGTTGTTATTTGGAGCTACACACTGATGTGTGCTGCAGCTGTACGTGCTGAAACTGACAGCATGGAGTACACATACATAGTAGCTGAACTGCACGCATGTTTCCTCATGAACTAATAACTACTCTAACATCGTCATGTTCATGATAAGCCGATCGAACGGGACGGTAGGGAAAAGGATTGTGAGAACTGCATATAGTTTCCTGTGTGGTGGAGAACCATCGCGGCGAGGTCCGGCCGCTTGCTGATGCCGCTGGTACTAGACTACATATAGTGCTGGTGCTGCACTGCTGCCACAGTATGTATAGCTTTGTAGGAACTGCTGCATGAGCATGACTGATCAACATCTATCCATGGAGGCATGACAGTGTAGTACCAAGTTGTGTGTTGTGGGCCGGCAAAAATGGGTGGCCACCATGCATGCATGCCCTTCCATAACTTTTGCTACTACTGACCTATAATAGTACCTAGCACTGTGTCAGGGTGTTTGTTTGGTATGGATTCTTCCTGTTTCAAATGGAATCTTTGCAAGCACAAGTTTCACTTTACGTCAGCTAGTTGATGGGTTCACTAAAAGTAAAATTCCACCGTTCCATTCATTAAAGCACGCGTAAAGCTAGTTTACTTGCCGGGTCCTTAGCTTACATACATAATCATTATGTGTTGGAAATGCAACATATTAGAAATTTGTGGAAGAATTGCATGCGCTGGCATCTTTTTTAATATTTTTGGTTAAAAAAAAAAATATGTATATCCACTTGTACTTCTAATGAAGCTGTGTCATTTCATTGTACAGTAGATTGCACAAGTGCAACACAAAGCATCCGTGCACGTCACATTAATTTATTTCATTTCTTTCTGGTCACCACGTCAGTAATGCCCATATATATACATCAACATGTCCAGAGCAGGAAGCGAAATTTCGCTTGAATTAGGTACGGTTGCGTAGGATATTGAACTTCCATCTCTCAAAAAATTTGACCAGCCACAATAAATATATTATTTTGCCTTTGTTTACAGAATCATCACATTGTCGTATGTTAAAATCCACCGACTAAACTTTTACTAACTAAATTTAGCTGTTAGGGATGCAAGCGACATAGCTAAAACTTTGGCTGTCACTAAAGTTTAGCTTTGAAATTTTAACTAGCTCAACTTTAAGTATATATACATGTTCCAGATAAAGCATATAGTTCCAATAACCAGTTCACCAACATTAATCATGTGTTCATGAAATTATAAACATAGTTAGCAAAAATTGAAAAAAATTATTATGAATAGTGGTTTGTAATTAAACTATGCATTGGTTCAATATACATAGGGCTAAGCATGCATAAGTTGTGTGAGCATCAGCGCCTATACTGTGTAATTCAGGAAAAAAAAATATGAGTGGGACCATAATGATGTAAAATACCTTGGCGTTAAGTGATAGATAGAGAGCAAACAAAAGCTAGCTCAGCTGATTACATTTCTTGTGGAAAAATATGTTTCCACTTAAATTTAAGTCAAATACCCATATTTTTTTATTTACTTATTCATTTCAAATTTAATGGTGTTCCTGCTCGTATATATAGGGTGTGTATATGCTTTCATATTAGATGAGTGTGTGTGTGTGATTCGTCACTATCGAAATCCTTAAATTCTAATTTGAATATATGAACAAACTTAATTACTATTGATTTGGAAACAAAGTGATATTGAATCAGATGATTCATCAGCCTCCATATCTTTAAATCTAGAATTCTGAATATACGAACAAACTTAATTACAGCCAAAAATTATGTACTTCCACATGGATATACTGCATATTGTCACAAAATTCAATAGTCATAGGTATCACACGTACATAGAGAAGAAGACTCATATCGAGATATTTATGTCGTGGCACCAAAAATTATGTACTTCCCATGGATAGCAATCACCATACCGCATATTGTCACAAAAATTCAATAGTCACATATAGGCATCACAAGTACATATATAGAAGAAAGATTCATATATCGAGATATTTATATGACTCGATTCGATATACCTAATCCCAAAATCATGCAAAAATATACCGTAATAATCCCAGACAATTATAAGAACCTAGCAACATAACAGGACATTCGGAGGAACCGACGATCGTCTCACCTACTACCTATGCTTTTAATTTCCAGCTGGTGGTGGTGGTCAGTCATCTGGAGCATGCACACACTCATGAATCATCCATCACTCATCACCAGATGTGCTGCTAGAGTGTAGACAAAGGACACCGACGCCGAAAGATGCCTGCCGACGTCACCACCATCCGCCGCTTACGTGCTCCACCTGCTTGCCAGGCAGTGGCAGAGCAGGTCCGACGTCGGAGCACCGCCTCATCACATCACACGGGACAGTCCGCGCCGACGCCGCCGCCGGCATCATCGTCCTTGGCGTCGTCGTCCCTGGACTCGTCATCGGCGGCGGCCGCCGCGGCTGTGGGTGCCACGACGCCGGCGCGGCAGAGCGGGCACGTCGCGTGGAGCCGCAGCCACGCGCCCACGCAGTCGGCGTGGAACCGGTGCCCGCAGCGCGGCAGGAGGCGCGCCGAGTCGCCGTCGCGGAGCTCCACGATGCACACCGCGCACTCGGGGCCTTTTTCTCGCCTTCGCCACCGGCGCCGCCGGCACTGCTGGAGTACACGTACACGGGCAGCGTCGAGGCCACGTCGTCCACCGGCTGCGGGCCGTCGTCCTTGCTGCGGCGCTGCCGCCGGCGGGACGCCCATGCCCATGGGGAGGCCACGGGCAGGGACGCGGTTGACGACGCGTCGTCGTCGTCGTCGTTGTCTTCGCGCCGGCGGCGCCGGACGGCCCACGTTTCGCGGAGAAGTAGCGCCAGAAGAAGAAGAAGATGAGGAGGATCATGAGCACGTTGATGCCCACGACGCAGGCCGTCAGCACCGGCCCGTGCGGCGCCCAGTGGCTGCTCGTGTCCTCCACCGCCGGCGCCGACGACGCGGCCGACGGGCCAAGGCTGCCGCTCCCCGACCGTGGACATGGCTTCTGCGCCGACGAGATGATGGTGTTGCACAACCCAAACAGAAACTGGCTGCCAATGGTGTGCATAAACCACGGAACTTAAAGACGATTTAAGAAACTGTCAATATGTCTTCTTCGCAATAAAGAAGATAATCAAGTTTGCAAATCGAATTGGGAAGAAAAAGATCACAAAGATCGATCTCCAAGGAAGGAACAAAATAATCGCAAATAAACGAGAGAGATATGAACAGGGGGACGGAAGAGGAAAAGCAGGCAGCAAATGAGGAAGGTGGCGTGGAGGAAAGCGGAAGAGAGGTTTATAGAAGGTAGAAGCGGGGGAGGTGGTAGCGTCGTTGGCTCTTTTGGCCTCTTGGCTCTTGGGGGGTGTACAAGTAGAATGGCGCTGAGCTGGTTAATTAAAGGCCAAAACGGTTTTGACTGGATGGTTTGTTTGGAATTAAATTGCATGCATCCAGGGGTCAATTCTCAGTCACACTCTACCCTTTGCGTATATGAAATTAATCATTTTGCAAGGCTGGCTGGCTCTTCATGCTCGATGCATCACGCCATGACTGTGAATGACTAGTAATAGAGCTTGCTGTCATTTTATTTACTACTAGCTAGCAAGTAGGCCCGTACTGTATGTGGCCATAGAACTCAATACATCTTATCTTATAATTGGATTTTGTGTCATTGTTAAATTTGAGTTGTTACTTGTATGAGCACAAATCATAAGTCCAGACTCATATATAACACATGGAGGGCGTGAGCGTATTTTAAAAAGTAAAAAAAAAGGACAAAAGAATATCCATTTGCTCTTTAATATTTGCTACTAGGCTAGCAAATAGGACCATGCATTGCACAGGGAGGCAAAAACAATCAAACTTAACATTCATGCATGGTAGACAATGACGATGAAAATGGTACGCACTATTTATATTTTATCTTTTGTATAAAATTTCTAATATATAATTTATTCATAATAATATGGCAATATCGTATTCAAAATAAATTGCAATATTGGTAGACTTTTTCTGGTCACAGAGCTCAAAAAAATATTGAGGTGTATATATATTAATTTTAATTTTTCATATAATCCATGTGTTGCTACAGATAAAATTGAGCTTTTGTGATTTCCTCTAAGGATTCATTAAGATAAGTAATTCAAATCTATGATCAAAGATTGAATTGTCTACTCCATGAATCAAGAGACATATGTCAACAAAGATGCATCTCTTGAACTTTTCACATGATCACAGAGATCATAGAGATACATTTATTTACACTGAATTAAACAATAAACTATACAAGATTTTTAGTTGATAGTATGATTAGATGGACTATCGAGTGCTCTATGTTTTTAGATTTTTTAAAAAATAATTTTTTGTTTCAAATTAGAAATCAGAACAATATCAACAAATTAG
>JADLZL010003881.1:0-141988 GCA_015844335.1 Chrysopogon serrulatus
AAATGGAGCATGCCATGGTGTTACGCCTAAGACTACCGGTGGCGGATTAGGTCTCTTCACTTTGTTATGGCGGGGGTGCACGGTCTGTTGACATTTCTAACGTCGCTACTAGAAATAGAGGTAAATCCCTATCCCCGACAGCGGCGCCAAAAAAATGCTTGTTGGTATTTCTTATGCACAATTAAAATATGAAAGATTCCATAAGCGTCAGAGAAAACCATTGTAGCATTTTACAGGGAGTATTCCGAGTATCGTTATTTATATTTTACCCACTGGAAAGCGAGTGGAATAAGACATTGATAGTTCACCATCATGTATCTACTAACTTAATACACCAACTAGACTAAAGTAGGGGGTAAATGATAGATGATAGAAATTATGTATATAAGGACACACACAGGAGAATTCTATGATAGAAGTAAATAGATAGCTAAAGTGAGAGGGACAACGGGAGAGTTCAAGGTTTAAAATACTACTCTATTACTTGGGTTCTATAATAACCAATTTATGGAAGGTAAAGCAATCACACATAACACCTCCTGGGACAGGAACACTAGTCACGGAAAAGGGGTGAGAAAGGGACTAGGAAGCTCCGACCACGGTCCTACAAACCAACCCTAACATGGTGGAATCGTCGGCCGTCGTGGTCAAGCCACCATACCACCTAGGGCTACCACAACTATATGTTGGACTAGGTGCAATCCGAGGTAATATATAGCCTAGCTCCATGTCTACACTACCAATTACTACCCTAGTCACAATTAATAACTAGAGCACCGATCTGGCGGAGATCCTATGCTAAAGTATAACAACTATACTAACCAATTAAATGTAATGCATAAAAAAAGTAAATAGAGAAGAAAAAATATATTAAAGCATAAGTCTTACAAAGAATAAATACAAAGACATACCAAAACCTGATGACTCTTTAGAAACTCCTCCCATCCGTAGCGTGGCGGCGATACTCCTAACTCTCAACTAGAACTACATTGGAAAGTCTAGCCCTAATTCTCTAGGAGAGATGAGAGGTCATCCATTCGAGAGGGATGCCTCTACATGCACACAATGTGGTGCCCCTAGGGAGGAGGGTCTACTCTTTGTTTATGGTCTAGAAGGCCTCCACCTCTTCTAGGCAGTATGTGGGACTAGTGGACTTAGGCAATGGTGGAGATGCAAACCCTAAAAGGCGGTGGGAGGCCGTCCGCCGAGCGGGCCCGAATGGGGCTCTGTGGGGCGCCGACCCGGCCCCGGGGGGGGGGCGGGCGGCCTGTAGCAGGTAGGCCCCACCGCTTCGGCGTCATCTTACGGTGCCTTCTAGAGTCTTCTAGTGTTGGTTTCGATTGTAGAATTGATATCTTTTGACTCGAACTCGAATATAGCAAATGATATATTCGTTTTGATCATCTCTCGTGAGCACATGCGCCAATGGTGTACTTCAAATCATTATTTGAGATACTTTTATTCTGTGCAAAATTGGTTATACGCACTTAAAAGCGTGAGAACAACACAACTTCGTGGCACAACCTAAACGTGGAACTTCGTTAGGGGCTCCAAACCTACAACATGCTTTATGGTTGATATCATGTTATATTGAGCAATAGTTGATGGTATATAAAATAGGCATTGGACCGTTAAAAGTGGGGATGGCCTCCGAGCACGAGGTCCCTCGGACCATTGGATCTGCCGAGGCCAGTCCCACATGCTTGAGCCAGGTGGTTAAGGGTGGTAATGGTATGGATGAGCCCCATGGATGGGTTACCTCATCAGGTGGACAACATAACGAGCCCGGTTAATGTGAGGCTGTACATCCGCCAACAATGGACGACAGACAAGGTGGCGATCGGCCGGAACTTGGCACGAAAGAGATGGGTTAACTAATGGTCAACCAATTCCTTTGGGTTGTGGAATGTCACCATTATTAGAATTACGGACAAAAGTTTAACAGATACCCATTGATTACCCGCACTTGGGGAAGATAGGCAGCGGTGGTTGAGAACAGCCGTCTTCGTGTCTGGAGTGGCGGAGGCGGTACATGAAGCTTCGACCACCAAGAGTCCTCGAGATGATGAGGATGAAGCTGAATCTTCACGGACGGATATCGCGAGAGCCCAGAAAGCTCTCCCAATTCATGATGTGTACTTGCTCATTCCCGGCTCAACCCCCTAGGCGAGATGAGGCATCTCCGCCTCCCACCCCTCCATCACCCCAAGGAATGTGGGTGATCGACTGCGGCTCCCACCACCCCCCACTTTGTCAACCTCGAGCAATGTGGGGGCTACACACTCCTCCACCTCCTCAGCCTCCCCACAATCCCTTCATCTTGAGGACGGAGAACTAGCGATGTCGTAGACCCCCTCCCCGCCCAAAATCAAAAAGAAAGGCATAAAGGCCGACTCCACTTAACTAGATCTAGATCGGGGCAAAAGGTCCTACGATTCTATAAAAGAGGATGCCAACAAAGGAAACAAAAAAGCAAATGGCGGGAGTATTCCATCTAAGATGAAGCGAAAGACATAGAATTACTAACCAGGCATGCAGCAAATTTTTGAAAAATATATAGCGGACCTAAGTGGGCAGTAATACGAGGTTTGTGATTCTGGCTTTCGCGGCAAGCTCAATGAAGAAAGGGGAGGATGGCTGCACCTCGGTTCGAGCTAGAAGTATATAAATTGATGGAGCCGAGGAACGGCGACTATCCCTTGAGGATGCTAAGGCCATAGTTTATGGTGGTACTAATAAGAGGAGTATGAAATGGCAAAAACTAGCATACGGTATCAAAGAGGTCAGATTCTTTGGACAACAAAGCGAGATGAAGGCTCTTAGAACACGCATTATCCGTGATTTACATACTTTTTACTTGAGCGGGGGCAAGCCAGAAGCGAGCTAGGTGGGTTTGAAGCAATTCTAGGCGGGGAAGTCTTTGATCATCTGAGGAAACTTTGCGGTACATAGCTTTTGAACACTTATTCAATTCTATCAAAAGCTGGCGACCTCGATACCGAGATAATGCTCACATGGACTATGTAAGTACCCTACCATGAATTCATAATTAACTACATCTTTTTTTTCATTATTAGTCATATCTCATACTCTATGCGGTGGCTATATGAATACGATCTGAAATAACATTAAATATGTAGCCTTCTTGGACCCAACCATAGTGAATGAGCCAACTTGTAGAGGCGAAGGCTCGACCGGAATGGAATGATACAAATTCTCTCCGAGGGTGTTCAAGGTTTTGCCAAAAAAAATAAATCGGACGTGTTCTTGACTATAGCTATGGCGTATGTGGTCTCTACCATTATTTCTCGCATTTTTATATAGCTAATTAAACTATTTTAATATAAATTCACATTTGTGGTTGCGGGCACCATTTTATCTTAATCAATATCGATATTAAAAGAAACATTATTGAGGTGTGGGACTCGAGGAAAGAATCCCCTAACTACGATAGGTCCTCTACTACAAATAAGTTACAAGGAGTAAGTTAACATTTTATAAGCAAAATAAAGTTATATAGTATATATATATGTGTGTGTATGTGTATACCACACTTAATGTTACTCTTCTTTCCCAATTAATATTGTGGCGCGGGCGCATGCAAAAGTAAACTTCAAGGTGCGAGGAAATGCGTATTCGGTACCCTAGACCAACCGCAGAGCGAATAATGAATGTGGTTCTACGTAATGTGACCCGCGAGGCAATGGTTTGGCATGAAAAAGCGTCAAAGCAGATCGAGGAAGGTATTAATTCCATTTTTTATATGCCATAAAATTCTCTTATGGCTTATATTAATGCTCTATTGATTGCTCGGCACGGGGGAGAAATATGGACACAATATGATCTTGGACCGGAGATTCAAGGATTTCAAGAGGAGATAAGCGAGAATTCATCTTGAAGCATATTGTGAGCAAACAAAGGAAAATACTCCATTGCCCGCTTCGAAGAAGTTCAAGAATAATTTCGAGCTTGAGGCTGGTAGCTAGACTTTTATAATTGTTCCATTGGATTACGGTGGTATTAGAAAGGACTATTAATGTATGTGTAATATTAATGTATGTAATACTAATGTATTTGGTATGTTGTTATCAAGGTTTCAGTTTTTATGATTTTGTTTTTCCTACCAGCAAATATGATTTTTTATAATATAAAAAAAACCAAATTGAAAATAGAATATAAAATAAATTCTTGAAAAATAAATTCAGTGTCGGTTGTCATTTGACGCCCGGTGTCAGTAACCATCTTTGGCGGTTGGCAGCAACCAATCGACAGCCCCGATCCTCTTGATCGATATCGGTTTGGGGCAAGAACCGTTCCCGATATGTGGATCTTGATTGTCGGCTCGATTCCCCCCAGAGCAGCGATGTTTGAACATAACACTACCGGCCCCCGACGCATACAACCCGGCGGTGTTAGTTGAGCTTTCAGTGCCGGTTCATGGTAATCGACAAGCGATGACCATCCCCTCATCGAGTGCCGGTAGGCTATGCCGGTTCAAAATCCGGCGCGATGGGGGTTTAGGGCTGCCAGTGATATGCTGATCTGAGTAGTGTAAATTACGTAATATTCCTCCCATCAGTCAAATTCAGAACCTAACATGCTACTAAGGCTTTTTGTAACTGCTAGGCTACAACAAACCCTTTCGCAGGCTATGTACCAGCTTAAAAAGCATCTCCAAGTGATGTTCGTTTGTATACATCAAATTTGCACCATCTTGGAGCATCTCGTGTAGTTCATTCGTATACATCAAATTTCTTTGTAGTGATTGTAGATATTAAACATTAATCATGAGTAAGCGAGAAGGCATAGCCTTCGCTACATTTTTAGATAGAGACAGGTATATCACATGTCGAATGATGGCGATGACAAATTATAGAGTTGATGGGCCAAAAAGAGGAGCCCAATAAGGACATCGCCGAGGAAGGAGGGCCCCACGGCCCACCCTAGAGGGAGGAAGGGGGGGGGGGGTGGCCACCACGGCCGCCCGTGGGCCCCCACCGCCCGCCGTGATCCCTGGTCATCAAATTACCTCTTATTATTATTAATCAATTAGGGCATTGATATTAGATAAACTAAATGCGTGCCCGGTAAGGATTTTTCCGTTAGGGTCCAATCGGGACTATAAATAATAGGAAATTGTATGTCAGTTGAGGGAAGAAAGTAATTGGGGTAATTTCCGTTATTCCAATCTCTCCGTGCCGCCTCCTCTCTCTCCCTCTCCCTACCCACTGGCCCCCTACCCCCCACCGCCCTTAACGCCGCCCGCTGCCACACCGCCGCGGGCCGCCCCCCCTCCCCCATCTCCTCCTCCTCCTTCAATTCACTAGCCCAATCCACCCTCTCACTTCGTGTGTTACAACTGGTATCGAGACGAGGGAGTAATCCATGGCTTCCACCACCACCATGGGTGCATTGAAGAAGATCATGACGCCTTCAACAACAACCGGCGAGCACGTGGATGAGGTGCACCACCGCCTAGGCGACCTCGGCGATCACCTCCGGATCATGGAGGAACACCGTCTTTTGCAAGGATTGGATCTACACCAACATCACCGGCCCCTCCGGCACCCATCAATGGCGCGGGCATAGATGGGACTTGAGCGTTATGCGTAATTTAGGAGCTTCCCATGGCTACCACGACACCGACATTAGCACATGCGGGGGGAGGCGCAGTGCGAGAAAAGAGGAAGCGAGAAAAAGGCGACCATTGAGCGTGTGTGATTCCATAAACTCGCTTTGGCGCCCCGCCGTCTGATGTCGGCATGGTTGCACCTACCTACAACGGAGCTTTAGATCCTTTGCCATGGATGTCAAGGATGCAGCTTCGTTCCGTCTTTACAATTTTTAGAAGGGAAAAAGGTAAACTATGCACCTTTCCACTTGGCCGGATATTGGATCAGTATGGTTTCTAAAAATTTCATCAGCCAAGCCTATTGAGGATTGGGAGGCTGTTCATGTGGATCCGCCGACGTGAATTTGGTCACCTCTAGACACCTGAATTTGCGGGGAATGGCCACGACAGGCCCGACTCGGTGAATGACTATATTCAGAAATTCAGTGCACGTGAGAATCAATCCACTAATATCAGTAAGTTTGAAAGACTTTACATATTTCTTTCGGATTATCACATGTTCTCGCCATCTTACGGATTCTTCTTCTCCGACATCGCTAGAGGTAGCCCGATGAGTTGGCCCTTGGCTCAAAGCTCCAAGCAGCGGGGACTCTGACCAGCCATGGTGCTGTGTAGCGTGAGACACGAGCTTCACGACTTACGTTCTATCGGCCGCCCGACTTCGGACGCCCAGGTTCCCGGCGCTACAACATATGAGGCGGGCGTTAGCAATGGTGAAGACTAGGAGGATTGGGATACACATAAAAGGTGATACTAGCTTTGCTAGCTCCTTAGATAGGCGACACAAACTTCGATATCTTGACTACTCTACGTCGGAACAACACTAGATGATAGAGAACTTCTGAGATGATCACCGCTACTATCGAGTTCATGCGAGCACACCGGCTTGGTCGATTGCGTGATGGTATTGTTTATTATGATGATCGCTTTTACATTCCAGCCACATCTTTATTGTTCCAGATATTTGTAGCATTTGGGTTATTTTTCAAAGCGGTTAGCGGTCAGATTCCATCCGCCTACCTCATCAACCTCATTTCGGGCGTTTCCCTCCATATTTTGTTCTTGCAAATTTGGTCGCTCATGAAATAGAGGCAGCTCTAGCTATTTTCTATGATGACAATGGGCACTTAATTATTCAGGTTGACAAGGTTGATTAGGAGTGGCGGAGGATGGCGTACATGTGGTGTATCCCGGGGATTATACTTTGGGGGACTTTCTCTTTGAAGAGATGTGATGAGGGACATGACACCTTCGGATACAACCATGGATTATAAGGTGAGGTCGTTCAATAAATATTGGTGCAACTCACTTAGTTCCACATGTGCATGTATTTATTTGCTTGTAGGTACAAACAATTCTCAAAGTGCAGGGCAATCAAGATTTCGTCAATTGACCCGATAGTACCTCGTTGGGAAGGCCGTAACTCAACCATTTTGGGGTGTGATTGAGGTCAATGAGTACTTGATGGAAAGCTTATTTGATAAGCTTTCAAATAAATCAGGTCCCATCTCAATATCACGTTGGCAAGGCCTCCAAATCATCAAGATATTCTATCGCGATTCTTTGTAGGGGAGCTACATCATCGTCATGGGCTTGATATTCACACTTGGGACCCCGGCCCAAGTTGGAGCACGTCCCGGTGAAGATGAAGAACACACCAAGAAAGCCTTTGGACGTCCTCCTCCTTGGCCACCACCTTAGGGGGGCCAGCAAGGACGTCAAAGCCTTTCAGAGGCCTAGTCCAACTCGAGTTCGCGTCGGTCTCTGACCTTGAGGACCCGGTGGCGATAAACTGGGCGCCCGTGACATATCCAAACTCTGTTTTCGATTATCCACATATGGATGGAAAGATAATTTCACAAGCTAACTAATGGCTTCGGTTTGAGGTCCAAATTCTATCGGAGTCAATGGGAATCGTCGAAATAATTGAGCATCTAGAATCTGTTAGGGCGCTGCATTGTTGTCTTTTGGACCATCGGGCCATGTAATGTATAGGCCCATGAGGAGGGGGGGCATGAATAAGGGTGCTTGCACGTCTCTTTAGACTATATAATCCATAGCCGCCGCCTATATTAGGGTTTGGGTTTTGCTTTAGATCAATCTATCGTCGAGCAGTCACCATTATCGGTTTTGTGAAACCCCCACGTTGAGATCTTAATCATATATACGCAATTGTCACTTCACTTGAGTTGCGTATTATCTTGTTCTTGCTTGTGTTCTTCGATTCACAGTAGGGATTAGCCTTCTTGGCGAGGTCAACCAGGATTGTGACACGGTTAATAACCGGAGAAGGCGTGGTGTTAAGGTTGCTGGGTTTGGATCTTTGTGATCGAAGCGGATTGGTGTGTCGCTCTCCGACCAAATCGATCGATATCTTGAACGACGGAAGATCGGGAATCACATACCCATCAAGTGGTATTCAGAGCTTAAGGTATCTTGTCAAGTTCGCATCTATCTTCTAGTTTGAGTGTTTTCGCTTCATCCTATAAATCGAAAATTGCCCTATAAAAATATTTGTGTTCATCATTGTTTTTCCCTATCCCGTCACCTATTGTGTTGTGCAATTTTTATTTCAGATTGTGTTTTTGAGCAGTTGTCCCCTTGCTATGTCTTTGCGTTCATCATTCTAGGTCGCCTTGTGTTCTTATTTTTTACAGGATTGTTCATTGGTTCGAGAAAAGCAAAAGAAAATGTGCTGCTGTGTGTTTGCCCCCACGAGAGAGAACAACAGGAGTATCATATTTATCATCCTTGTGCGTGCGAAAGTGTGATCAGAAGCAAAAAGAAAATAGAAAGCAAGTCAATTTGGTTTCTGATATAGCATATACGGTTGAACTTTGGATAGATATATGTTTGGAAGCCTAGACATCATGCTACTCTTGGGTTGTAGGACTAGTCTAGCGTCGGATCAGAGAAAATCTAAATCTAATTGTTGCGGCACTTCCTGATTAAAAAAAAGCAAAATAGAAAAAGGCAAAGAGGTGCAAGAAAACAAAGAAAAGCCACACCAAAAAGAGAAGAAGGAGAAAAAAAGAAGAGAGAAAAAAGAAGAAAAAAATCAGAAGTGCTTGCATCCTTTCAAGTCCTTGTGCTCAGTTGTATTGTTGTTTGCTTGTGCTAGGTTTAGGACAGGCTTAGGGGGACGACATAGACTAGCTTGGGACTACTTTTCAATCTTGCAATTTCTGAATTAAATTATTGTTATTCCTTGCTACTATATTGAAGCCTCCCAAGCTCCACATATATACTTCAGATCAGTATGAAAAAAGACCCTTGCAATTTTGGTGCCACATCCTCACAGGTATCATGAACAAGCCACCGGGTTGTACCGTTCAATCGTCTTGCTTTGGTAAGAACACTTATAAGAATTTGGTAAGGCGTGTGAGAGTGTGCTTCCACCAACACATATTGTAGTTGATAGGGCTTTTGATTTCTAACAATACCAAATAACAAGTTTCTTTTAAAGTGTGAATTGCAGGGCATCATGGATCAGCCATCTTCCTCCATAGCTGCCGGCGACATCATCACAACCACTTCCCACATGCACCACAGAGTTTGCACATCAAGTGCTCGGTTCTCAAATGGAGAAGGTAGAGCAAAACCAGTTCAACGGCGTGTTCCAAACATACTTTGTTGTGAAGGATCGATGTTGTCGTGTTATGATTGATGGCGGCAGGTTGCAGAACCTTGCAAGCTTAGAGTTGGTCGAGAAGCTTGGCTTGACCACAAGACCCCATCCACATCCATACTACTAAATGGGTAAATTCTTGGGATAAGATAATGGTAACTGAAATTGCACGCATTGAGTTTTCCATTGGTACTTATAAGGATAGCGGAGAATTTGATATTGCAATATTGTCAATTGCTATTTGGTAAACCATGGATATCTGAAAATAAGGTTATGCACAATATGATTGTTAATAAATATTCATTCAAATACAATGGTAGAAACATTACTCTCATACCTATGACCGCTGCTGAAATTTTAAGAGAAGATCTTATGAGAGCGGAGAGAAGAAAGAATGAGCCTTTTAGAAAAGAATGGGTTATTTCAGATGTTAAGATATCTTCATCTAAATCTGAATTTTTACAAAATAAAGATATTGCTTTGTCTCTTGTTGAAACTAATAGTTTGCAGCATGTATCCAAAAAAGAGGACAAGGTAATAGAGAAAGAACATGTAACGGTTTCGGGTAAGAGCTCTCTTGATGTGCTGAATTTGCCCACCAATGATGCTACTAATGCGATTTTAGAACATTCTCTTAATTTACCTTTACCACAAAAGATTGTCCTACTGATAGTTGTGATAAAGAAAAGTTGTGTGATAGTTCTATGATTATTCCGTGCCTCAACTTGTGAAGGAAACTGAATTCTTTGTTTTGGAACAAAATATTTATGCTGAAAATAAACTTTTGCTTCCAATTGTTACTAAAAAAAGATGAACTAAAATTGTTGCACTCATTAAATACTTTGGGTTATATTGAGTTTGAAACTTTGTGTGCTTTGAGTAGTTTGGAAAAGAAATTTAAATATGCTGAATTGCCATGGTTGTCTAGATGTACATATCATTTTGTTGGTAAATATAATTGCAAAGGAGAGTATATGGTGCATCATGTCTATATTTGTGCAAATCTAAAATCTCCGGGCTGTAATAGCTATAATCTTGCCATGTCAAGTGCTCCTAGTTTTCTTACAAAGAAATTGGTTTAATTTCAAGAAGGGGAGCTATGTTGGCTACTATATACAACCTGTCACGCACCTAACCTCAAACCGGCGATGGTTTGTTGTCAAGAAAGGGGGGATGATGAGGACATGACACCTTCAGGGAAACAACCATGGATTATAAGTTGAGCTCGTTCAATAAATATTGGTGCAACTCACTTAGTTCCAATGTGCATGTATTTATTTGCTTGTAGGTACAAACAATTCTCAAAGTGCGGGGGCAATCAAGATTCGTCGGCGACCGATAGTACCTCATTGGGAAGGCCGTAACTCAACCATCCGAGTGCGATTGAGGTCAATGAGTACTTGATGGAAAGCTTATTTGATAAGCTTTCAAATAAATTAGGTCCCATCTCAATATCAAATAAGCTTTCCATCAAGTACTTATCAAATAAGCTTTCCATCAAGTACTCATTGACCTCAATCGCACCCGGATGGTTGAGTTACGGCCTTCCCAACGCAGGTAATCTTGTCGGGTCAGCCGATGAATCTTGATTGCCCTACACTTTGAGAATTGTTTGTACCTACAAGCAAATAAATACATGCACATGTGGAACTAAGTGAGTTGCACCAATATTTATTGAACGAGCTCACCTTATAATCTATGGTTGTATCAGAAGGTGTCATGTCCTCATCAAGATGCACCACTTTTTATGAGGTACCAGCGGTAGTGATCCACTCGACTATGTGTCGACATATTAGAGGAGAAGTGGATGTGGAACAAACATATGAGATTGCAAGCCCACCATAGATTATACACAATTTATACTTGTCGGTGTTCTATCCAATCTAGGCGTTGGTAACAGTGGATGCAATGCAGTCGGGAGCTTTGATGGGTTCAAATTATATGTTAGTGGCTGCTCTGGGGAATCTGAAGTATTGTTTCTTCTTCGTGACCGAGTATTATGCAGGTTCAGGGTGAGTTATGGGACACTTTCTTCTTCAGCTGTGAAACGGAATTTGGAGCAACAACCGCCCCTTTTGGCAAAGCTGATTGCACAAAGTGATTACGTTGATGAGAGAATGCTTGCAAGCCTAAAGATCAAGGGGGACTGGGCGTTATTGACATTCGAAGCAAAATAATGCCCTCCTGATGAAATTCTTGGATAAATTCTACAATATGTGTCGGGGCCAAACCGCCTTAGGCTGTTAGGCCCCGGCTAAACAAAAGTAGGTAGGCCGCGATTAGTGGCCTGACTGACTTTCCCTGGCCCCGGGACGGGTGGGCCAGCCTCCGGCGGCCCGCTAGAGCCTCGCTAGAAAACCGGCAAGAAGCTTGCGCCATGCGTGAGCCACGACGGGCGCACGGCGCCGCGACTTGATGAGGCGGAAGGACTCCCGGGGTCATGACCAGGAAGGCAGCGGCTCGCTATGACCCCTCATGGCGTCTCGCGGAAGCGACCCAAGGCTTGCACTCCACGCGAGCCCACGACCTCCGCTGCCCGCCACGACCGGTCAAAGCCATGTCTTTTCCATCTCGCCCGTGCGGGATATGGGGCGGAAGCATCTTGACCGCACTATTTGTCAGTCTGCGGGGGCATGGCGGCGGATGCCGGCGAACTGTTAAACGAGCAGTGCGGCTGGCACATTGGCTTCCCGCACTAACCGGAGGCGAGGGGTGTGGCTCGGCGTCTAATCACCCCCTCCCGATTGATAGTCCGGACCACCCGTCCGTCATGACCCACTCCGTGCCGTGCGCCGTCATTAACTCGAGGATAATACTCCAAACGCTCTAATCAACAGTTTTGCCTCTCGGAGTCCCTTTGTTAAGACATAGGCAAACACTCCGGCAACACGACTTCACCGGCCCAACCTCGACAGCGTGCGGCGCAAGGAAGGAGGACACCCCGACCCGGGGGAGGCGGGCAGACCATTCACCACTGTCCTTTTTTCTTTCTCTACCGCACGCCCATACCTTCTTCATATAAGGCCACTCCCTCCCTTCATCTATAAAAGGGAAGGCGAGCCATTTCCTAAGATAAGCTCGAATAGAACACTAGAGATCACCGAGATCATCACACACTTTAGCGATATTGGCACCACACTCAATCGGAGACTTGGGGCCCCTCCCTCTCTCGAACCGATTTGTAACCCCTACTACGAACCGTCGCTAAGTATCTGATTCCTTGGCTGGGCGTAGGGCCTCACGCTGAACAGTATACTCTCCCGTGTCCTCTTAGCGAATCATCCGGGCATAAGCGTGCATCTATAAATTTACTAAGTTGATGCTTTACAAAACACCGCCGGTTGGCGGCGCGAGGTAGGGGGCCCTGCGGCGTTTTCGTCTCAAAAACCAGAGATCAGGATGGCGGATCCAACGTCCCTCCAGGGCACCCATGTCCGTGCGGGAACCTCAACCGGGGTGGATTACGACATGGTGCTCCTCCCCCCCGGCGTCAACGTCGATGTCATCTCAAATCGTTCGCCCGATCTTCGCCTCGCCCGACCCGGCCCGGCCCGGCTTCGCGACACCAACCATTAAAGGCACGATTCGCCCCGGCGCCGACGATCATGAGGAGGAAGGACCGTCGTAGGGATAAGGACACTGCCGCCGCGTCGGCGATCACGCCCTAAGAAGGAGCCCCCGGACACCTCTTCGACACGTCCGTGCAGCTGCGACAACCGCCACCGGCCCCGACTCGGCAGCGGCGACAATCGACCCGTGGCGCCCGCGACATCTCGACCGACCGGCGACAAGTTCTAGGACCGGAGGCACTTCTCCACTTCCTCGGCATCGCGACTACCTTCTCGGCGACTACGGCCAGCAACGGCGGTGGCAGCGGACTACGAGCTCACATTTGTAGTTTCGGCCACGATCGGTAGACCATGAACTCGCCTCTCGGCTAAATTCTCGCAAGCGTTGCTACTACTCCGCTTTACTCGCTTTATGTAACGATTAAATTCTTGCATTAATTTCGTACCACGAGTTTGTACTTAATTACGAAAAATCTAAGTCATGCATAACAAGGTCAGAAAATAAGGACCGGGGTTCTGAGGCTTTGCCGCGAAGGGATCCACGGCCGTCTCGGGGGCCAGTGAGGGCAACCCGAAAAAGCCCACTAGCGGCCTAATCTCAGAGCACGTGAAGTGATTAGGGCTTTCTCGGGCCGTGTTCGAGTTCAAGGTTGATCTTTGATTCGAAAATTTTGCGGAAAAGGCATCGAGCCCACGAGCCCGCGGACTGGCTTGGGGAAAATACAGAATCAACTACCGGGATTTATGAGGCTGGTCACGCCGCGCCCAAAGGCTGGAAACCTAGGCCTCACTTGAACTACCCATTAGCAACTCACCAAGACGCTGCGCCTCGACCCAATCGATGGGATGGCGCGGCGTTGCCCACCTCCTCCGACCCCACGAAAGGGTCGGCGTGGAAGACTCGACCCCGGACAGTGCATGTGTGTTTGCAAGGGCGCCGGGAGGCTCGAAAATGTAAAAACGCTAAAATTAAAAGAAACCTTGAGGGCGAATACGTATGACCCTCCGCGCCCTCGGGGAAGCGTGCGTGCGATCACGACCCGAAAGCGAATGAACTACTTGCGACCCCCGGCACGGGAGGGTCGATTCCTCAGCGTCTTGGTTCATGCCTACATGTTTCCCACGATCGTTCTTACGGTTTCTTTTTTTTTTCCAAGACATAGGATTGCGAGAACAAACAATGCGTGAACTTGCGAATTAACGAAAGACTTTATTTGTTTCCCCATTTTTCTTACAATTACATGAGATGTTTTTTCAGAAAAAGGGGGCGGAATCGCCGCCCGAGCCTCTGACTCCCGAGAAGAAGGCTGGTCCGAGGGAGAGCTCCATCGCAACTCCGCCGCCTCCCTCTTATTAGGGGCATATCGGCGTAGTCCTCGAGGGGACTTCGGCGGGGGGAAGCTTGGCGATGTCGGTCGGTCGTCGGTGTGCGCCTCCGCCATTCAAGCCAAGCGGCGACCACGCCCGGTGGATCGCGCACCATCGAAGCGTTGACACGACTTGCGCCATCTCGAGGCACTCGCGGGCGTTACCCGAGCGGGAGGCGTGGGTGAGGTTGGCAAGCTTCGGTCAAGCCGCCATCGCCTCCATCTCCGCCATGGCCGGTGGGAACACAAAGAAATGTCAAGATAGAGAAGAGTAAAAGAAGAAAGCGAGACAAAAAGAGTAAGCGACCCTCACCCGGCCTTGTTGGTCCGCCTCCTCCCAGCTGGCGGTGGGCAATGTGGTTCTCCTCCTCGAGCACCACCACGCCTCAAGAGGCGGTGATGCACTTCGCATCCCATCCCCATGGCGAGGAGAGGCCGGCGGTTCCACCGCCTTTGGCGGGGCGGCGGCGCGAGCACCGCCCGAGCGCAGGACGGCCGGCCGCCCGGCCGGGAAAGAGCGGCGGCGTATCCCGTCGGCGTAATCGGCGGAGTTTGGAGCCGCCCGGCCTCCAGCGTGTCCACGGACGCGCACATTGCATCTTTGGCGACCGGCCAGGCTCCTCAAACCTAGCCCCTCCTCGCTGGCGCTCTCTCAATGGCCGACGGTGGATGGAGGAGAAGCAAGGAAGGAGAAAAGCAAGGAAGGCAAGCGAGAGATGGCGAAGCAAGGGCAAGGGAGGTTGTGCTCTATGACCCCTTTTATAGTAGCCATGGAGACCCCAAGGGTAAGCCCACGACCAAGCGGCGGGAAGGCCCCCCGCCTTGAAAGCCCCCACCTCTCGTCTCGCCCTGCATTGCGTGTCCCGTGGCGGACGCCGTGGGCCAGCGCCTCCCCGGATAAGTCGCGCGGAGCTTTGCCCGGCGGACAGCGTGTCGTCGGCCGCAGTCCAAAGCGCATTATTCTTTGAGGCGCACTGTCGGCCGCACAAATCGGCGCACCCCACTACCCGTACGACTCGGTGTGCGGGCGTGGCCACGTCCCGAGACTCGGGGGCTACCGGCGGAGTGCGCTTGGCGCACCCACCGGAAAACCCACAGCGACCCTCCGTCTTCAAGTCCCTGCGGGCATGTGCCCACACTTGCAGGACTCGGGGGCTCTTTGTCGGGGCCAAACAAGCAGGCACAGTAGGCCCGACTAAATGAAACTAAAGTAGGCTGCGCGATTAGCGGCCGACGATCGGCCTGAAAGCCGGACCCAGGTGGGCGGCCTTCCGTGAACCGCTAGAAGGCCATGGCGGGGAGCCAGCGGAAAGCTGCGCCATGCGTGAGGCACGACCCCAGGCGCCGCCGGCTCGCCACGACCCAGGGCGGAAGGACTCCGGGGAGTCGTGACACGGGAGGCCCGGCTTCGCCACGACCCCTCGCGGCGTCTTCGGCGGGCGACCCAAGGCTTGCGCTCCACGCCACGAGCCCGCAGCGTCACCTACAAAGACGACCAGGTCGAGGCCATGTCTTTTTCCGTCTGCGCCCGTGCGGGATATGGGATAGAAAGCATCTTGCCCGCCTGTTTGTCGGTGCGGGGGCATGGCGGCCGGATGCTAGTGGCCTTTGTTAGGCTGAGAATAGGGTACGGCGGCACATTGGCTATTAACAGGCGGGCGTGGCTCGGCGTCTAATCACCCCTCCCGATTGCCCGGTCAGGACAACCCGTCCGTCGACCCCTCCCGTCTTTGTGCGCCGTCATTAACTCGAGATAATACTCTAAATGCTCTAATCAACTATTTAGCCTTTCCGTCCACTATTAAGACATGGGCAAACACTCCGGCGACACGACTTCACCGCGGCCGAAACGATCCACGCGTGCGGCGCAAGGAAGGGGTCACCCCCGACCCGGGGAGGCGGCGAGCCACTCCACCCTTGTCCTTTTTTTTTTTTCTCTACATGGCACGCCCATACCTTCTTCATGTAAGGCCGCTCCTCCCTTCATCTATAAAAGGGAGGGCGAGCCATTTCCTAAGACAAGCTCGAATAGAACACTAGAGATCACCGAGGTCATCACACACACGCCATGATATTGGCACCACGCTCAATCGAGACTTGGGCCCCCCCTCCTCTCTCGAACCGGTTGTAACCCCTACTACGAACGTCGCTAAGTAACACGATCGAACTGGACGTAGGGCCTCACTCCTGAACCAGTATACTCCCCCGTGTCCTCTTAGCGAACCATCCGGGCATAAACGGCGCATCTATAAATTTACTATTTGGTGCTTTCACGAAACACCGACAATATGGCTAATCTCCCTTGGGTTAATTTAACCTGGAACAGTCTTTACTCCAACACCCAGACCCCTCCCAAGCTAGATGTCCAATTGGTTCTTTACGGTGGAAAGACATCCTAAAGCTCTTTGATAAATTTCAAAGCTTGACCATTTGCTCTCCAAACTGTGGGATAACCACTCTCTTTTGGACTGAAATCTGGTCAGGTCAAGTACTGAAAGATAAGGCTCAACAATTATTCTCCTTTGCTAAAAAGCCCAAATGCTCACTGCACTTCTTCTTACATAGCAATGAAAACAGGCTTTCAACCTCCCCCTGTCACAGATAGCTATGGATCAATTGCTAGACATCCAAAACTGGTTGACTGAAAGAGGTTTAAATGAAAGTGAAAAAAGACAGATGGAGTTACATTTGGGGATCTGACCAAAAAGCTTATAACAAGATGATAGATCAATCTGAAGCTTCACCTCTCTTCAAATGGCTCTAGAAATCATGCTGCTTAGGCCAACACAAATTCTTCTTTTGGCTTCTTCTTAGAGACAGATTGAATACAAGAAATCTTTTGAGGAGAAAAATATGGATCTTGATGATTTCAGCTATGTCCTATGTAACTTGGGATGTGAGGAAACCAGTTTCCACCTATTCTTCGAATGCCCCTTTAGCAGAAGTTGCTGATCCACCATTCCAATCAACTGGGGAAACAAATTTAAGCCCATTGGACATGGTTTTAAAAGCTAGAGAAAACTTTGGGCATGCCATATTCAGAGAGATCATGACCACAGTTTGCTGGATTATCTGGACAACTAGGAATGCTGTCATCTTTGATAATGGTGATATCAACTTGTCCAGGTGGAAGAGAAAATTCAAAGAAGAACTTGGCCTGGTTTGCACCAAAGCCAATCCTGCAAAGCGTTCTGCTCTTATTAGTTGGAGAGACAGTTATCAAATTTGAGTCTGTCCTTTTCTCTTTGGGCATATTTGCCTTGTAATTTTTGCTTTTTTCTTTTATGTACATAAACATTCATTCATTCAATTGAAAATCAAAAAATATAGGTAGGGGAGTTCCCTTGCCGTTCCGGTCAAAAAAAAGATGAGCGAGGCCCGCGCGACTGGCGCGGAGTCACGGGGCAGTCGACGGCATGGCCTCACGAGGCCCACGCAGCAGCGTGGAGTTATGGGGCCACGCATCGGCGCTGTGGTGCGGAGTCACGGCGGCGGGCTCCCTTGGCACGACGGTGCTGAGGCCTCCCTCGGCGCGGTGGCCTCCCTTGACACGGCGACGGCCAGATCCGGTGGCCATGGCCCAGATCCGGCCTCCTGCCGGAACTGGCCGAGGTCCTCCATGCGCCGGCGAGTTGGATCCCAATGTCGTGGGGCTAAAGCGGTGCATCCATGGTGCGAGGGTCCAGTAACAATGCAAGCACCGGTGAGCAGCTGCGGCCGCAACGCCTCGTGGATAGGCTCGCTGGACCTATCCATTGGATTTTTCTTTTTTCTTATTTTTTTCAAATTGATTTAGCATGGCGGTTTTCTCGGCCGCCACGGTTAATCGGTACTAACTGTGACCTATGGTCCATGGTGGTTGAGAAAACCACCATGATAAATGCAAAACGACCATCATGGTAAATATTTCTGTAGTAGTGATCTATTATTTATTTATTTATTTATTTATTTTTGCTTTCTCTCTCACTCTTTAGATTGTACAAGAGAGTGACTCCAGCGTGCCCGTTACATGGGCTAACTACGTGTGTTGGGCTTCAGAGCTCTCTTTGGTCTTGCCGCGGGCCCATCATCCTCCACACCTTCCACCTCTCGCTGGTGACAAAAATGCTTAGACACACACACACACACACACACACACACACACACACACACACACACACACACAGAGTGAGATAGTAGCACAGACAGATCGCATAGGGGACGACGATATATGCATTGTCGTCTCGCGATGGATCTCCAAATAAACCAGCTAGTCCATATATGGAGATAGCAAAAGGTGAGCAAATTAATTATAGAGGAGAGGTGCAAGTGCGTCACGTACCCCACGCAGTAGCACGCTCACTGTGGCCCGGGCTGGACAACGATTGGCGCATGGGTCGGCGAATTCTTGCACCGTCAGAACCGGACACTCGTACGCTGCTGGCACTGGCAGTGGCAGCTGCCTCATCTCATCTGGCTGCCCGGCGCCGGCCTCCCGGCCGTGTCAAAGATCGCTGTGCCATGCCACTCCTCCTCTAGCTCTTTACATTGTGCAGGCGTAGTAGCCCGGGCCCTCAACGTCAGGTGGTACCCGGGACTACTACACCATCTGTCCAGTGTATCGTATGTATCTCATGTCAGTTAGAAACTACATAGGAGTACCGCAAATAAGAAAAAAAAAAACTAATGTGAGTGTTTGAACGTTTGCCTCGGCTGTTTAGTTTCACCGAGAGGAAAAGGGCACGCAGCTGGTAGCTTTTTTTTTTTGGGGACAACATGCAGCTGGTAGCTGGGCACCCCAGATCGATCGGTACGTACACCATGCAGGCGCGTCAGGATTTGGAAATCTTTTATGCTCCCAGTATGTGGTACTACGCCTTTTTCTCTCGTCCCCGGCCGGCTCTCGCTAGTCGCTAGTGATGTCACTGGTCACCGCTTCCTCCGGCCTACCGTCTGAGAAGACAGCGACTTGCGATCCCTCAGGCGCTTTTTCAGGCACTTTTGCATGGTTCGCATCCATCCATCTATCCGTCCGTCTCCAGGATTGGCTCAGTAAATTTCGTACCTAGGAGTACTGTACTGTAAGAACGCATGCATGCATGCGCAGCAGTGCGTTCAGGCATACGAGTACGTACAGGTACAGTATGGGCCATGCACGCATGTGAAGAAACACAGGCGAATGCAGAGAGAGAGACGACCAAGGCACAGGACAGTTTACGCTCCAAAAGGTTGACGACTTTTTCATGAATGATCGCCAGAGGTTTCTGGTCGTCGTCTCTTTTCTGCATACACAAGCGCGGCAGCAGCAGCTAATTGGCATTGGCAATTTGGCATGTGTCATCCATCCATTATTCGCTAATTAGTGTACAACAAGGAAACTATTCAAACTTTTACATCGTCTCTTTATGTAGTACTACGCAGTATTAGTCATTATGACTCACTTCACATGCATTGGAGAAACAAAACAACCAATGAACCGATCCAACCATGCATGGCGCTGCTGTAGTACAACTTTTCAATGTTGTCAAGCAGTAATGATGATGAATCAAACTGAAGATGTAGTACTCTATACGGTGAAAAGCTAGCTGGAAGCCAAAGTAAACTTGCATTGGGTCGATAAAATTAAAGAAAAAAAAAAGCTGAAAGCCTGAAAGCCAAAGTGCAAACACACATGCACTCATCATAAATTAAACTTGCATTGGGTCGACAAAAGCACGTACATCGACCAAGAGGATGAAAATGATACTAGCATTTGATTTGATGATATCGGGTTGGGTTCTTTTCTGGGTGCTGAAACCGGGCCGATCGAAACCTACGCAGTGCATGCATGCACAAATTAAAGGATACTAGTACAACAATATGACCTTGGTGACCAGCGTAGATAGTGAAGTGAAAAGCGTCTCTATTTCTGCCCTCGTCGCGCGCGTTCACTACGTTCACGCATGCCATCATTTTTGAGGAGAAATCAGTCACTCGGTCCAGGAGAAGAGAGCACGTTTCCAACAGCACCAGGATCCCTGCTAGTGATGTCACAATAGCCCGGTCGGGTCCTCCTTTTACGCCGACCGACCGAGCGGTGCACGCCGCGCTTCTTTCTCTCTCTCTCTCTCCTCTCTAGCTAGCGCAAACTGTGATGCATGCTATTGGTGGGTTGGCCACTACTCCACTCCTCTCCTACACTGGTTACTGCATGCAAGGCGCCAGGAGGGCGGACGAATGGTCGATGCCAACATGATTATTTGGGTCAAAAGGAGCAAGGCTACGTAGGTACCAGAACAGGAGAGTCATGCATGCATGCATCTGCCAACACCGATCAGCTTTTCCCTCTGAATGATTAGGTCTGGCATGCAGCATGTGTGTGGGCATCGTCGCCCATGTAGATGTAGTGGTGTCTTTTTCACATGCATGTTTTTTTCCTCTTTTAACAGAGGTAAATACATGTACTACTCCACTCTAGCTGTATAGTAGTAGTACATACAGATACAATATCGGATAAATTCCACTGCACTACTGCAGATGACGCCATTTTATATACATCCAGTTCGTCAGCTCCTCACTGTGTCTGTGTAGGTCGTCCCATTGCATCGCATAGCTCCTCACTGTTTTAACAGGCTCCAAAACGCACATAGAGTAATAGTAGATTCTGGCCGTGGTGCTCATGAAAATTGAAAATAGCGCAGTTACTATCTACTAGTGCGCCTGGATCATGAGCTCGGCCACAGTTACTTCTGATCGAGTTCTGACGGAGTCTGATCAGACTTGAGCCGGGTACGGGTACGGCGCGTGCCCAACACCAAATGCCGGCCGGCCGCACTCTGGATGAACAAATAAAGGTGCAAAAAAGGTCGTTTTCGTTACATCACCATCGCAGGGTCCGAATTATTTTTCTTTTTCACCTGAATTATTTTCGCAGGGAACAAAGGACGACAAGTTTCCTGGCAGGCAGGAGTAAAGTAGTGTTGACTGTTGCGTGTCTGAGAGAACACGCTTTTTTGTACGTCTGTAGTCCTATACAGCATGGTGGAGTACGATGTACGTACTACTGGTAAAGTGCTACAGTTTCATTGGTCTTTTCACTATTTTTCACGCAACCTGTGAATGATGAAGACCATTCTTTTCGTTCATCTGTTCCATGTAATCTGCGTATAATTTATATATCTATATTTTACTTCCTCCGTCCCTAAAAGAATATCATCTTGTTTTTCAAAAAACAACTGCCGGTAATTTTAATAAATAATAAATATCATCACACTAGTAGATAGAGGCTCTATACAGGCGGTTCCAGACGCCTTTGCACAGGCGTTTTGGTTTGCCGTTTGTGCTGGAGGCCAGTGAAAATGATGTATTTCCACAGTCAGTTGCTTAAAAACTGCCGGTAGAAATAAATTTCCACAGGCGGTTCACATAAGCAACCGCCTGTGAAAATTCCATTTCCACTGGTGGTTCACATAGCAAACTGCCAGTGGAAATACAATTTTTACACACGGTTCCGTTAAGTGAACCGCCTGTGTTATTATTTTCCCGCTCAAATTAATTTGAATTAATTATGAGCAGACGCCTTCCCCCTCTCCCTCCCTCCTCTCTGTCCCCCCCTCTTCCTTCCACCCTCCTCTCTCCCCCCATCTTCTTCCCCCCCTCCCCCCCTCTCTTTCTCTCTTACTATGATCAATATAAAGGCTATTTAATTATAAGAAATACATCAACAAAAAGTAATTATATCATACAATTATATACATATATGCACATTAACAATTTAATTACATCATATATTATATACATCAAAGTTGTTTTCGACGACCACGATATGATAATAAAGTTTACATTCAACATGATTCTAATAATCATTTCGACTCAATTTCGAGGCGCTAATGTCCCTTAGCGCTCGAACTCCGGCCTCCCTAAGGGGCTATACGCATGGTGATATTTTTCCTCCGTAGGAATAATTTCTCTCAAGATAAATGAGCACAGTGTCCTCAACTATTCCATACGAGTTTTTTTCGGTGAAGTTTTTTTGTCTTCGAGTCTTGATACGCTGAAAAGAAAGTTTAAAAATATAATATATAGATTTGCACTTTGTCTACAATATATTTGCATCTTTAACAATATAATTATAGGCATAACACTTAGTTGTACCTTGTTAGGGTTCTTGATGTACCGTCCGTTCGTTCTCATGAACTCGCACACGTAGAATCTACAGTGCACGAAACCAGTTGGTTGCTTGTGGCACTACATAAAGGCCATCCAGTTATTTACTTGCAACATCTTCTATTCTACTATATATACATGCATGATATGAATTCATAAATTTACGTACCGGCCACTTGTGAAACATGTTCAGTGCAACCCCCCTCTTGGACATGTCAAACACTTCACCTCTGAACTTATATAATCTATAGCAATTATGATCTCAAAAAGAATCATTAGTAATTATTAAACTATCATCAATAAAAGAATGCACGCTAGCTTATGTCGGCTTTCCGTTGTAAGAAGGTCGTGAATTTTACATATCTTTTAGAACTGTAGTCTGCGGAGTCAAAGACCAGCACCCTTCCGTCCCTAAGATAAATAAAGAAGCATATCCAATGGTCGCTGCACGATCAGACCAGAATTGTTATGCGTGTTTATAAACTGATACTTAATTTAATGTATGTATATAAACTCATACTTACTTAAAGTTATAAGGGGCAACTATGACTTTCTTGCGTCGGAACTAAAGCATTGCATGTCCTATGTAGGTGGCGTATTTTGTTTCATGTTCCTTCTCCAGTTCTATGCTTTTCTTCACAGCTTCTTCTTTTGATAACCCTTCAATTGATCGCTGTCGTCTCCAATCCAGAAGGTTGTGGCAGAACCACCTAAATTAATACACTCACAGGAGTACTTGTCTCTCATTAGACACTAAGTACTCAAGGGAGCACACTAATTTAGTTGATTTCGTCGAGCACACCTAACGGGAGAACTCGAAAATCCACCGTTTTCATCAGGATCATAAATAAGGGAATAAAGCTTACAACAATCTTATATTTCTTACATCTTAGGTTTTCATTTGATCGAGTATAGCATAAGTTATACAACGGCGGAAAGAATAATTACGAGTGTAGCATAATGAAAGTTGATTCATTTTAAATCTACATGGTATCTCGGTAACACCTAATCTTTATTGCAGCGGAAAATAAATATTTATTCAATTACAAGTATAGACATCAATCATGATGAATATACTAATTATGGTAGGATCTTCCATGTAAAACATTTGGTAAAGGAGTGTAAATAAAGCTAATATCGTAGTGTAATTGGATTTCCTCGCTGAGCCCACCAGGAGGTATCCCTACACAAGAGTCAGCAGCTAGCATCCACCTGTTACCTGCAACAGGGGGGAGTAAAACCCTGAGTACTCAATTGTACTCAGCAAGACTTACCCGACAGGAGGAAATAAAATGACTCCAAGGATATGTAAGGCTATTTGGCTTGTGGATTTATAATTGCCGGGAAGCATTACTAATAGTGCATCCTTATATTCAAATTTTAGCATTCATGATTAATTCATTAGCTAACCATTCTAGGTAAGCACCTGAACTACTTTCAAGCAGGTGGTAAGCAATCAGAACCATTTTTAACCTTTTTTTCACCTTCCATTTCTTACTACGCTGCCAGAATAAAGCCCTCGTCGTTACCGTTCAAGAACGGCGATTCGCAAATCAATGTGCCCAGCTGGGTACCCCGAGACACACTCCCCTCCTGCATCCCAGACACAGACGAGAACAACTTGCTTTCTCCTGCCCGGGGCTCCCGGTCCCCATCCTAACTGGGATTCCAAGCCCCCGACATTCCCGGTACGATCGTAATGCGGTGCAAGGACCTCCCACCCAAAAATAAAATATATGAATGCACCACCCTATACGGTCGGTCCGGATGAAGCCGGAACCCAAGACAAGAGAGAGCAAGCCCTCCGTGCTCCCATAAACAAGTATGTGTTCGGGATAAGGAGATCTGTGACTTGACCTTCAATCCTTAGCAACGATCGGTCCTTAATCGACACAGGTAGGACAACGCAACCAGAGCCCCGCTCTGTTGCCCAACAAGCCAAGTCCATCCAGTCCCTCATACCGTCCCGCCCGGTCTCCATTTATTATCCATATACATAATCCATGTGACAGTATCATGATAATAATATATAAACCTAGCTCTCGCGAATGACAGGGAATCACTCGACTTTTACCAAAGTCCTATAGCATGGCAATCTACACGATACTGTCATACTAGTAAGACTCATAGGATAAGGATATATATGCAAGTGGGTTCCATTCAACTCCTCAAAACTTAATGCACAAATAAATCTTAAAGTTCAGAATAGTAGGGGTATTCTAGCGTACACCGAGTTAGTATTTTATCCTCGTGATATATCCATCATTACACCATCCTCCACGCATACACCGAGTCTCCGATCGTGTCGATCCATCATCGTTCCTATTATGCAACGATGCGATGCAGAATGATGCAATCAATACAAAGGCAACAACAACTCTTAAAATGCAACACGTATAAACTATGCTAACAGCTAGCTCTAATGGCTAACATCATGAGCTACGATCGAACTCATAAAACATCTTTTCATGCCGTCATCACTACCGTTTAGTTATTTTAACGTATATTCTAACCGGAGTATTTTAGTTATCTTAACAAACCAACAATTCTTGAGTTACCAAAATTATAGAGAGCATATCATACTGCACTCTAACTACTGTATAAATTTGAGGATCATAGCTATTACCAAAAAGTCACAAAAATTGATTAACTATATATTCTTATTAGTATTTATGCATCATAAAGCAATTTAATCACCCTAGGTGCAGCACAGAAATCTATGAACTAAGTATACTAACAGATAGATCACAATTTTAGGAATCTAACAAAATTGGTTTTACTATTTTTGGACACTTATGCGATTTGATATTAATTATCAAACATCAGCTCGAAATTAAAAAGAAAACTATTTCTAATAACCCGAGAAAAAGGAAAAAGGGCAACCGGCCCGGCTCGGCTTGGCTCGGCCCTCGGCCACGTCGCGGCGGCCAGCGGCCCTTGGGGAGTCTCGAGGCCGGGCAATCTTGCAAAAGAGACCTCGGACTCGGACTAATTAGAGGAGCACTTGTTGGTACTATTCACGAGAGAGGATGTCCTCACCTAGCACCCCCGAGTCTTTCATCTTCACCACAGGGCTGCCCCGGGCGAGCGCGCAGATGGCGCGGCGACGACGCTGGCGAACCATGGCTCCGTCGGCCGGGCAAAGATCTCTTCCGGAGCCGCCCGGTGGCCGGACGCCCCAAGCTCGGTGATGCGCACTCCATAGGAGGCACCGCTAGGTTGCAAGGGGCACCGCTAGCCGCCCGCCATAGTAGCGGCCTTGGCCGCTGGCGTCGGGCGGCGGCGACGCGGCCGTTCTGGCCTTTGAGAGCCTCGGCGAGTGAAGGGAAATAACTGACAAGCTCCCTAGGATCGCGAGGATGCGGCGCGTGTGTTGATTACGGCGGAAAAGGTTCGTGGCGAGCTGGCCGCGTGCGAGCCGCGAGAACGGCGGCGCTCTGGGCAGACACCACCGTGGCAGTAGTACCGGGGAAGCGGTAGCGGTTTAGTGGGGTGGAGCATGGCACGGAGGGAATCAAGGCGAAGCTGTGGGTGCCATTTAATTATACCCTAAGACCCTAGAGGGTGAGTGTATTTGAGCGCGACGCTCTTGGCATCCTTCATGACCGCCGGCCAGGAAACTCCAAAATTAGAGCTTGGCCCTGCTCGAATCAATGCGGGATGGGATCGGTCGGCCAGAGCACTTAATGGTGAAGCTAGAGACGTGATTAATCGGACTGATGTGCCCTATCCATGCCAAACAGGCGAGCGGGGTCACCTTTGGGTCGGGATGGCGAGAGGGACGTCGGCGAGCTCCGGCGTTCTCGCCTTGGCGAGGAGATGGCTGGCTCCTAGTGGTGCAGTACTCGTGTACGTGCTACATGCCACGTTCGCGGGTGGGGGTTGGGGAGGCGCAGCTCACGCAGCCGTAGCGCCATAATTGGCAAGGCGACGGCGAGGTTGCGAGCACGGCCATGTGCACGCGTCACGAGCATGGCCATGTGCACGCTGACGCGACGCGAGACGCAAAGAAGGCGAAAGCAGCGGTGCGACATGATGGCAGAGGCAAAGATCGATGCTTGAGAAAGCGGCGACGCAACACGGCGGCCAGCCCGAGCATCGACGCGACGGACGTGACGCGACGCGGCGGCGGGGCGCAAAGACTTCTTGGGGGCCACCAATCGTAGCGGCAGCAAAGCGCAGCGAGGCAGCTCACCGGGCCGGCAAGCGGGGCAGGGGCCGGGCGCAAGCCCTCCATGGCGGCCACGGCCAAGCCATGACCGGAACGTGGTGACCGCGCCCACCGGAACGAACAGCTCAAACCGGTGTCGTGCACGCTTTTTAAAGTGCCGACCAAAACCATACTAGCTTGATCGAGAGCAAACCACAATGGCAGAGCTTAAGAGGGTACTTAGGGATTCCAAGGAAGGCATCAATTGCATTCCTAGATGGCTCAGAGAGAAAGATATGCAGGTGCCAACATGGGTTCGTCAGGGGCATGCTGGCTCACGCCCAGAGCTTGGAAATGGCAGAACAGTGAGCCCGGTAGGGTTTTGGGGCAAGATTTTGAGGGGCTAAAGGTTCACTAATACTCAAATCAAGTTGTCCTAATCAACGATGATACTTCAAACTTTATAATCAAACAACGATCAAGCTCAAGTGCTAACTAGGATTAACAAAACATTCATGCCAAATAAGCAATGCCAACCAAGATTCAGACTTCAGAATTTTCCAAGTTATATGCTGAACCTTAATTTAAATTGGATTTCCAGGCTATTTGAAAAACTAGCTAGTAAAGTTATTTCTCCATGGGACAAGTTGCATTGTCACCTACAAAGTTTATACTTCAAACTTTATTTAAACGTCATATACAAGTTCTATACCAATTTTGCTTAATAAAAATTGGTTTTAAACCTTACTTGATAAAAGGAGCTATAGAAGCCAACTTTCATTCGGCATTTTTAATGGCCTATTTAAGTTACTAGTAATTGTTTCCATACTCAACCACATGCATTAGCACATAAACACGATGCTCACGAAATGATTTGACAGGCGGTTAAGCGCGTAACACCAGGGGTGTTACAAAGGTGTGCTCGTTCTCACATATTTTTTCGGGCTAAGGTACCCAGCCTTTTGGCTCTCATTCTTGCTTGGTCCAGGACCGTAAAGCATCTCGTTTTGATCATATTGCATTCTGCAAGGCACAATTACATGTTAAAAATTCAATCTTAATACAATTCAATAATAATAAACGATGTTTGTGTTAGTACGAGAGCAAGACTTGCAACGCAAAAACCGTTACGAGCTGAACATCGAGCCGCTTGAGGTTCATTATCAACCACATGTCCTTGAAAGTAACAAAAGCAGTATCTCGTTCACTTCTGAAAGCCGATGGTGGTATATTCACTTGGATTGCGTCGATGCCGACAGAAGCTGCTCTCATGTACCAGTCATGAAGTCTTTTAATACTACGCGGGAGCTTTTTGAGTTTATCCCAACTCAGTAGAGGCCTGCCCAGTATATATGTATCAGGGACGTTTTGGTAATCATCCCATGTTGGCTTTCTGATCTCCAATGCTCTAATCTCTGGACCTTTTGCCGACTTCTCTTGCTCAGCTAAGTCCACGATGCGTGACTTGCGAGTCTGCCCAATCCCTTCCAAAAATTTGGCGGTGCTAGCAGTTTTTTTCTTCAGCTCGTAGGGGGAGACTAATTTGGGAACCAGAAATTTCCTCGCCTTAGGTTTTTGTTGGACCTTCTTTGGTGGCGACGGTGGTGTCCAAGGCGAAGCGTCGATGTCTTGGGGCGGCGGGGAAGAAGCAAGCTCATTGAATGGTGTAGTTTGTGGCGAAGATCCTGCTGGTTTTGGTGTTGACGGTGGGGTTCGAGATGGATCGACAGTATGGGGTGATGGTGGGTTAGGAAGAGACTGTACAGATGGGGATGGTGTTGGATCTTGAGGATGGTCGAGAGGTGCTGACTCCTGAGTTTCTGGCAGGGCTTTAGAGGAAGGTGGTGGTGGCTGGTTCAACTGGACGTCTCATCGAGGCTATAGGATGAAATTCTTAATGGTTCTGAGTGTCTCAAGACCCTCGGGGCCAGATATTTCTAGCACATCATTCTCGTACCTGGGACGACCGTCACCACTTCTACCCTACAGTACTCTTCTGGTATAGTATCATCATGGTGGTCACGTCCGGGAATCGCAAAGCCCGTGGCTACCTCCCTTGTACGTTGATGCTTCATACCAAATCGTATGAGCAGTTTGCAAGGTGTCGGCCCATTGATGTCATCCACTGGGTAGCGGTGTGTGGTTCCCGTAGACCCCAACTACTTCGAAAGGGAGGAGATTGAGCGGACTTGGCAGTAATCATCTCCTGAGCTCCAGGCAAGGGTTATGCTGGGACGAGTTGCATCTGTGGGCCTTGTGTGCTCATCTACGAAACAGACATTGCACTAGCTAACTTCTGCATCAACTGAGGATCAGGATTTGTTAGAAAATCTGACATCATGCTTTTGAATTGTTCCTTAGCCTATTCCTCAAAATATTGTTTCATGTCTTCCTTATATCGATCTCGTTTCTTATACATGCCCACCCACTCCTCACCAAATCCTTCTTTCCATCCCTTCTTTGACGAGATGCCTCGTACATGTCCAGGATGCTCAGGGTTGCCCAGCCCAAGACTCAAGATGTCTCTCTTCCCTTTGTGGCTTCAATTTCTCTTCTTTAACCTCCACTGCTAGTTCCAACATCTTGTCAGTTGGGACTGTGATGTCTAAGGGACAATTCACATCGGTAAGAGTTTGTTTAGTTCCTCTTCCTCTGAGCTATTTTGCTGACCTCTCGCCAACTTCCTCTGAGAGCACAGATATGCCTTGTTTCTTTAGCTCCTCCTCCTCTGCCCGCCATTTCAAAATGTGTAGCTTGTACCCACCCGTGCTAAGGTGATGGTGGTATTTGTTCCTCTTTGCTAGTTCAGAAGCAGCTTCACTCTTGGCTTTTGAAAGGTGGGTCATTCTTCTACGCCTTGAATACTTCCCACTGCCCAGGGATGATCTTGTACTTGCTCGTTGGGTCCAACCTTTTTTGGAGAAATTTGGTATTCATCTCAGATCTATAGTTACGGAAAGATGTTGCAATCTGCTTGAAAAAATACTGCTTCACAAGTTTCTCCGTCCCAGGAGGGACAACAAACCTTTCTATGAACTTGTTCCATAGCTCTTTCCTTTTATCGGCACTCACATCCTTCCACCTAGGGATTGTGATGTCCTATTTATCCCTGACCAAAAAACCAATGGCATTCCGTAACTTGGCAGCCACCTCATCAGACACTATAGGCTCTCCTTTTGGGCTGATGTCTGGAATAATATACGTCTTCTCTGGCCACTTGTTTGTTCCTCGGTCACCGTGTTTTTAGTCACTCAGTTTTCTTTTTCTTGATTTGGAAGTGGTTGTCTCGGTGGGTGTGCGGTGCTTTCTTTGAGTGGCACGTCTTCTTCTTCCGCTAGAATATCCCGCATTTGAGACATAACCTCCTATCCGAAGCAATTCAAGAGTGTAAGGATCGGCCCGTAGAATACTATGAATGGAAGTATTTCTTTTTCACATACTAACTATACCTCATCAGCGGGATCATAATCTGGGTCAACACTTTATTGACATGGCCTGTCTATGCTAGGGCATGGATCACTTCGGTTGCCCTCATCTTCCTCTTCTTCCAACATGTCACCATGGAAATCATCTTCTTCTTGTTCTTCTTGTTCCGGAGAATTTTTCGTTCTAAATGCAGGGGCAATAACTCTATGAGTTCATTTGATAGGATTTTACGTTTAAAAAAGAAATCTTCATATATTTGTAATTGCGTGAAACTAATCGTTGTTCCGGGGGCGTGTGAGTCTTATTGGGCGACTCTACACGCTGGTCATCTGCTGATGCTCTTCAGATTTTGGAGACGTCATCTTCTCGCTAACGAGCAATATAATAAGCATATATGATTATAGAACGAAATAATATAACATTTCATAATCATTAATAATGTACAAGTCATTAACTTAAGTACATACAATATTACATACAATAATCTTTGCTAGTAAATAATAAGTACTTAGCAAAGATTTTGAAACTAAGAAACAATATTACATAAAATAATCTTTGCTAGTAAACAATCTTTGCGAGTCAACAATAAAAAAAAATTATTACAATGCCTTAATATATAGTACACATTTCCTAATTTAAATAAATAAAATAATGCCATAAGATATTTATTACATTTACATTAAGCATATAATTTACTTGCCCATTGTAATCTTTGTTAGTAAATAATAACGGAAAATATTACACATTTCCTAATTTACACAAATGAAAAATATATAAGCAATATATTAAATTAAATTAGAACAAGTTTATTTAACTAATTAAATGTCTATATATATATGGAACAAGTTTATTTAACTAATGAAATTAAAAAAAAAAAAAAAGCATCGTGGGGGCGCTGCCCGCCCAAAGAAGGGCCAGGATCAAGGCAAAGCCGACCCACCACGGCCCCCGCCCTCGCCCGGCCCGCTAGGGCACCCGCCGGGGGAAGAGGGCGCCGCCGCCGGCCGGCAAAGCGAGGCGGGGCGGGGCTCGCGCGCCTCCTTCCCCAACCGGGCGGCCCTCCTCCCTCTCCCTCTCCCTCTCCTTCGCACGCATGGCAACAGCGACGGCGGCGGCGCCCACGGGACACAAGCCGGGGCGCTGGCTTGAAACGGCGTTGGCGGCGGCCGAAGGACATCTTGTCAATTCACGGTTCCTCCGACCGGGTGGCGGTGCTCCGAGTGTCAAGGTGACTGGCGGCAGCGGCGCTCCTCCAAGCGGCGGCGGCGCTCCTCCGAGCAATTTCGGGTGGCGGCGGACTTCGGCGACGAAGCAAACCACGAAGAGGCGGCACGGTATTCTCCGAGCAGCGGTGAGGAGCTCCCGTGAGGTGCCGGCGGCGAGTGGCGGTGGCGGCGAGTAATTATGGCAGCCCGACGGCGTAAAATTGAGAAGAACGCGCCCACCAGACTTGTGAAAATTTCAAGTCTGGTGGGCGCTATTTGTAGGGGGGCTATTTGCACTGGCTGTTGTCTTAGATAACCGCTAGTGGAAACCATTTCCACAGGTGGTTCTCTAAGACAACCGCCCCGTGCAAATAGTATTTCCACTGGCGGTTCTCTAAGACAACCGCCAGTGGAAATTGTATTTCCACTGGTGGTTGGCTAAGTCCACCGCCAGTGGAGACTTTTCCTATTTTCTGTTTCTTCCGTAATGTTTTTCTTTCTTATTCACATTCTGTTATATATGTATAATATATACATGTACTAATTAGGATATTCTTTTAGGTTATTTGTTGTAGTTTATTTCTTTTAGGTTAGGTTATTTCTTTTAGGATATTTCTTTTAGGTTATTTATTTTAGGATATTTTTTTTAGGATATTTCTTTGAGGTTATTTGTTGTAGTTTATTTCTTTTTAGGATATTTCTTTTTAGGTTATTTTTTGTAGGTCATTTCTTTTAGGTTATTATTTCTTTTAGGTTATTTCTTGTAGGTAAACATGTACTATAGTGTTTAGGGTTTTATATTTAGGATAGGATTGAGAGTAAATGAACTTTGATACAATAATTAGTATGAATAAAATTAGTATATTTCTTTTATATCTATATAAGTAGAAAGAAAAGGACTATAATGCTTTTCTTATTGTTTTTCTTTTTTATGCTCATTCTCTAAAATATATAAGCAAATGTAAATGATGATTAGAGATCAGTGTGTAGAAAGAAAATGACTTGAAGGAGTAGGAAAAAAAGGACTTAACCAAGTAGAAAAGAAATACCAAGAGAGAGAATACATATAAGTACAAATTATAACTGATAAATTGTTACACATGACATTACCCTTCAAAAATAGATACAAGCTAGCCAGCTACGGTTCTGCCTTCTCTATCATGGCACACCTATGGCAATGAATTCTTGGGGATATTACACTCAGTATTCCTTATTTTTGAAGGATGATCTTTAAAGTGAGACATATGGCCGAACTGGTTGAAGTCATCTAGGTCAATTACACCATCAACTCCAAAAGCTTGCTGCTTTCCTAGGTCTTGTTGCTACTTTTCTTCTCTTCGTTAGAAAGGATCTGTTCGGCATAGAAGACACGGCAAAGACAGTAGCAAGGATCCAAGGATCATCCTTGTAGCCTACTTTACTTAGATCAAGAGCTGTCAAGTCATAGTTGTCCTTTGTGACATATTTGTCATCAACCCATTGGCATTGAAACACATGCATCTTAAATGAATCATAGTCTAGTTCCCATATCTCCTCAACGAAGCCATAGTATGTAGCATTTTCATCTGAATCATCTATGGCCTCGCAACGAACACCACTGTTTTGCGCCATGCTCTTTTTTATCCCTAGAAGTGGTACAAAACGTGAAGCCACTAATGTCATAGGTGTGTCATGATGTGACCTGGCGAGATGGTCCAGCTGCCAACTTCTTGATGGTTTGTTGCTCAATTGTTTCTTCATTTGGAAAGTTCTACTCCATTAGCCATGTGGTGAATCAACGCTTGTGTTCCTTCGATACCCAATCCTCTGTTTGCCCAGGGTTGTGATCGTTTAGCTCTTCTATGTGTTGATTGATCAAAGGCTCCATTATCGAGAGCTGATGTAGGATGCTATGATATGCCTCGAGGACAATATTGTAGTCTGACGGGATGAATGATTTTTGGCCCATCCTCCCACACCCATATAGTCTGCCCTCATGTCGGGACGGAGGCAAACCTATTGCAATTTGGTCTTTTAGGCAATTGTTGTAGAATGGACCTCCGGACTCAATGGCCTCTTCGGTAGTGTATCCCTCTATCATGGATGCCTCAAGACGAGCACGAGTGGATACGTACCCATTCAGTATTGACATGAAACGCTCATATGTCCACATCTCATGCAAATACATGGGACCCAATGCCTGTATTTGTGGCACCAAATGTACGACAAGGTGTACCATTATATCGAAGAAAGATGGCGGGTAACACATCTCAAGCTGTGACACTATCTCCACTGTGAATTCCTGAAGAGACTCCAACTGCTCACGGTCAATTACCTTCTATGATATCTCGTTAAAAAAGAAGCACAACCATGTGATTGCCATCTTTGAGAACACCAGACTTATAGCCCTAATGGCAATAGGGAGAAAAGTTGTCAGCATCACATGGCAATCATGTGAGTTGTAGTTAGCGAGTGTAAGGTCCTTCATTGACACAATGCTCTTAATGTTGGAGCAGAATCCAGCTGGAACTTTCAATTTCTTCAACCACACACACACATCACATGTTTCTCATCCGTACTCAAGTTGTAGCTTGCTGCTGGGAGGTGGTACTTTCCATTATCTAGCAAAACTGAATGAAGTTCAGGTTTTATCTTTAAATTGACCAGGTCCTGACGTGAACTCAGTCCTTCTTTTGTCTTGCCCTTTATGTCTAGCAAGGTACCAGTAATGCTTTCAAACACATTCTTCTGAATGTGCATACCATCGACCGTGTGCCGTACGTCAAACTCTTTCCAATATGGCAAATACTTGAAGAAAATTGACATCTTCTTGAATGTAGCCCCAGCAGTTGGCTTTACATCCTTTCTTGCTTTTTCATCTTTTGTCTTCTTGCTAAATACAAACTTGATGTTCTTAACTATCTCATACACTCTATGACCTTTACTATTACCTAATGGAGCAGTGGACTTTATTTCATCATGATTGTCAAAGTATCTATCCATCTTTCACAAGCGGTACCTATGTCCTTTCGATAAGAAACATGTGTCTTATGTATACTATCTTGTTGGATGCGCTGAGGGACACGTAAAAGGTTTCATCCAAGCATACTATACAGCCGACCTTACCCTTGAACTGTCCTGACAATACAAAGAGAGCTGGGTAATCGTTGATCATAACAAAAATAATTGCTCTCAGTGTGAGTAACTCTTTCCGGTATTCGTCCAATATGTCAACACCTGTATCCCATAATATTCTATTTCCTCCATTAATGGCTCCAAGAATACATCCATGTCAATACCAGGTTATGTAGATCCAGAAATAAGAATGGTTAGCAAAAGGAATTTACACTTCTGCAACAAGTGTGGAGGGAGGTTGTAGATGGTGAGTATAACCAGCCACGTGTTGTGCTTGCTGCTCCTTTCGGCAAAGGGATTCATTCCGTCGGTACACAGTGTGAACCTAACATTTCTTGTCTCCTTAGCAAATTCTGGGTGGTCAGCATTGAATTTTTACTATTGCTTCCCATCGGCAGGATGTCGAAGCTTTCCATCTACTTTGTGCTTGTCAGAAGCATGCCAGGTTATAAGCTCTGCATCCTCAGGGTTTATGAACAAACACCTCAAACGATCTACTACCAGAAGGTACCACATCACTATAGCAGGAACCCTTCTCTATGCGTAATAGTCTTCTTCTTCGTTCTCTTTGCTGCAGGGTTTTCAACTCTGTTGGGTTTTCTTTCTCTTCTTCCCTTTAGAAACAGAAGCTGCATTCTCCTCTTGTAGATAGTCTTTTTTCATCTTGTACCGACTTGCACCATAATTTGGACATCGGTCCAAGTCTTTGTATTCACCTCGATATAGGATACAGTGATTTTTGCACGCGTGGATCTTCTGGACACCCATAGTAAGTGGACTGATTAGCTTCTTTACATAGTAAGTGTTAGCAGGCACTTTATTCTCCTTTGGAAGCATATCTCTGAGAGTACTCAATAATGCATCGAAGCTGGCATCGGACCATCCATACATAGCTTTCAACATCAACAACTTAAGCACGAACCGTAATGTCGTGAACTCTTTGGTACAACCCTTACTCTCATCGTACAATGCCTCTGCTGCTGCCTGCTCTAAGGCCTCCATCCTTTTCATAAAAAACATTGATGGATCCGTATGACGACGCAATAGTGCAGCAATGAATTCTGCATCTTCATCTTCGACTTGAGTTCTGTTGTCGTCGGTTCCTCCAACATTTGCATCATCATGAACATTGGGCACAACATGTTCACTCTGCTGGGGACAATGGTGTTCTGTCTCATGTATGAACTGGGATACATCGTCAACAAGCATATCTGGGCCATTGGCGCCAAGGTTCATAGGGTTTCCAGCTGTATACGGCGCAGAGCTACCCTCTCCATGCTTTGTCCAAATCAAGTAATCTTTCATAAATCCTCGGCAGACCAAATGAGCTATGGTTGGTTTTGTGTCTTCGAAAACAACAAGATTTCTGTGGTCTATGCAAGGATAACAGATGTGCTTCGTCAGTGTTCTCAAGGCATGATTTTTGGCAGCATCGATAAACCTATGGACCTCGGTATGTATGATAGATCTACTCTTTGTAAGTTATACATCCGTAATGCTCTGTCCATTGTTACCTGTTAAAAAGTTTAATAGATCTATATATTGTAACCACTAAAAAGGAGACATGAATGTTTTGTGATATTAATTAACTAACCTTTGGATGATCTATACACTCGTTCAAAGGAATATATATGAAAATGACCCCTCGTTTGTATATTTCTCAAATCATACACGTCCAAGGCTAAATTACATATAGAATTGTTAGAGATAGGAATGTATGAAACACCCAATTAGTAACCTCATTCAAGAAATAACTAAACAAATTAAAAAACAAACCTAGACTACCACATTTAATCTTAATGATAAATTAAATAGTTTACTCCGTAGAATTAATTAAAAGAACTAGGTAAACACATATGCCTCTCACTAATACTTAGTTAAACCCATCTATATTAATTAAATCATCAATTTATGAATGAAACCCTAATAACTAAAGCTAGACTAATTAATGAAACCCTAATCACTAGTACTCAACTAAATAATTAAATAAGACTAATTAATTAAAGCATCAATTTGTAGATCGTAACAACCCGAAATTTTCATAAACACAAAAAATTCCAACTACAAAATTTTTCTTAAAACAACCCATGATTGATGATTGACATTTAGGGAAACCAAACCCTAGCCTTGCATTATTGTGTCCCAAATAGGGCTTTCTCATGATCACGCAATCAAATTCAGCCATTATTATCGCATGTGCTAATACATGCATTCAAATACTACATTCCATGTAATAATGCACCTTGTTTCTAATCCTTAATATAGACCATGTTATAGACCATGTGTGATTTGGCTCTCATTTGGATTTTTGTGATGAATCAAACAATTAAAAATAATTAATGAGTAATCATTAATTATTTGACTTAACTAAACTTGCACCACAATGTACCCACATTATTTGAATAATACATAGGAATATATATACATATATATAACCCCAATACATGGGAATAATCTCCAAGCCAAGACATGGACCCTGCTGGACCACCATTTGGTTATCTAAACCCTAAGCACCTAAACAACCTATGATTAAGCACCAAATACTCAGGAAATAAATAGAAAAGCATAGAAATTGGAAAGGAAATGGAGAAAGAAGCCCGTGCAGCCCAATAGAGCCCAAGCCGGCCTGCCTCTCCTCTCCCACCTTTCCCTTCCCCGCGCGCGTACTGGGCCGGCCCAGCAATGCCAGCAGTAGCCGCCCAGCTCCGCGCGTAGCGGAAAGCGCCCGACCAGAAACCCGCCTCCGCCGCGGACACCGACACGTGGGGCCCGCTCGCTAAGCGCCCTGTTCTTCTTCTCTCCCGCGCGCCCGTGTGGCTCGGCGACCGCCCATAGCGGCCTCGGCTGCCCCACGCCACGATGGCCTCCCTTGCACCGTGCGCTGCCAGCCCTCGCCCTCACGCGGCGCGGGACCCGCGGGTCACGCAATCGGCGTGACCATCCTCACGGCGCGTGCAAGCCGCCCCTGCCTGCCCGCTACCGCGCTCATTTGCTCGCCCGTTTCCACGGCCGCCAAGCGAAATTGGCGCGGCCACTGCCGATGCAGGACCTCTCGAGCACGATGACAAGCACCAGTGCCCTCCTAGCCGCTTGATTAACACCCGAGCTCGATCACCGTTCATGCGCCATCGGGAGGAAGCTGCCCGCCTATAAGTATCGCGCCCCAAGCCTCTAGGGTTCCCCAACCACACGTCGCCGCTCGGTGGCGATCACCAACACCCGCCAGACCAAGAGGAGGGGAGAAGAGAGAAGAAGCAGCGAGGAGGGGGTCGCCGGAGCTGATCGCCGCCGCAGGAGCCGGAGACGACACACCGTGAATGACTACATCAGCGTAGCGGCACTGCGCGGCACCGCACCATCTCATCACGGCCCCAACTCGCCCTGCACTGCCATCCATTCTTCATCGGCTCCGCTGTAAGTGCCACCACCCCCTTGTCCAACCCCGACCGTTCGCCGGCCATGGCGCTCTGCCATGGGAGCGCGTAGGCCCGAGCCTCTTCTGGCTCTAGACGCACAACTACACTCACGCACGAGACTAGCCTGAGCCGATTGGATCGATGCCACGAGCGCCGACGAGCCACTGACCACCGTGAACACCGACGTGGCCCTGACACACCGCAGCGAGCCGCTGTTCCGGCGAGAGCTAGCCCACCAGCACCCAACCGAGCCCTGAGCCATGTCCGCCTCATCGCGGCGCACCTGGTGTGCGCGCCAGGCAAGGAAACTAGCCCCGGACGACCCTAGAGCCATGGGCCCGAGCCGCAATGCGCATTCGAGCGCGGCGGCACCGTCATGAGCGCCGCCGTGTCGCGGGCGTTCCGAGCCACCTTGACCGCCATGCCCCGCTACGATGGTCCGCCGAGCTTCGCTGCATTGCGAAGGATCGAGCCGTGAGCGGAAGGAAGCCAAAGCACCGCTCAGGCGCCTCGGCCGCGTGAACACCGTGCCGCCGGAGCGCCGCCGCAGCCACTGAACAAGCAAACAACATCATCAGGCCTTGTGGTCGTCGCCGGCAAGCCGAATGGCTACCCCGCGCTACCAATTGAACGTCCACACCACTAATTGAGCCCTGTGATGCTCGTACCCACGCTAACAGCACACGCCGATGAGACTAAGCCACCGCAGCGGATTGCGTCACCAGGAGCCCCGCCGTACCTTATGGCCGTCGCCAACACGCCGAATAGCTACACTGGAACTACCAATCGACCGATAGCGCCCCGAATTGGACTCTGGTTGGCCGCTACCCCGTCTCCGCGACACGCCGCCGTCCGCCGAGACGCCATCGCCGTGACCAACCCCCGCCGGGCACCACAGCCGCCGTGGAACCCTCCACCATACTCGCCCAAGGCCCTCCGGGCTGATGCGTCTGCTAGACAGAGCCAGGGACCACCCACCGCGCCGCTGACGCACGCTCACCACCTACGGGCTTTGTCGCGGTGAAGAACAGAGGAAGAAGGAGGAGGAGTAGCCCCCATGTACCTAGCTCATGTGGACCGAGTAGAAGACAAAGGAGAAAGAACCCGGTCCACCGTAGACCGTCCCTACGGTCTATGGACCACCAGTCGGAAGTCCACCGTGAGCCGCAACCCCGTAGACTAGAGCCCAAGCCCAAACCCAACCGATGATGTGGCACGTTTTTCGTGCCGACACGTGGCGGTCCGCCCCGGCCCAAGCCCGGTCCGCCAGGCCCACTATGGACCCAACGGTGACGTCATGTTGACGTCAACAAGCCACGTGGCCCCCTCCAGTGCTGACACGTGCCACACCGAGAATATTCCAGTCCTTTTTCTTTTTCAGAAATGAATTAAACTTCAGAAATTCATAACTTCTTCAAACGAGCTCTAAATTTGGTGAACCAAATTTCTAAATTCATCTAAAATCGAGCTCTACACATTGGAGTCATGTTTGAGTGCTTTTGGATATTTTCACAGTTCATTTGTTCTTTGTGCCCTCTATAGGCGTCGCTAACGTGACCGTATCTGTGCCGTTTCAGAGTCGGAGGAGGAAAGGACCGAGTACGATCGTGACTACAACGAGGAATTGGGAGACGACCACTCTGAAGGTGCCACATTCCACCCACTTTTCGTAGATCCCATTACGCATGGCTAATGAATAGTATTGCTAGTGCTTTAATTACTGTTGATATCACATGATTAGGATGCATGTTAGTTATTTCTTGATGCCCATTGTCTTGATGCAACCTCGCCCTTGCCCACCTGCTGTTAGGCTAGACACACGCTTGCTATCATTAATTGCTATTATGAGTCTACTACGCTTTATATCTTGATGTGATGCGTGGTGGAAATGGATATATATATATATAACTAAGGCACGTGGTGCCAAACCTGAACTTGGTGGATGGTGAGCGTGCTGCGTGTGTCTTGGGTGTGTGGAGGGTGAGGGTTGTGTCGACCGAGCTGGGGTATACGATGAGCCGAGGGCGAGTCTTGCCATACGATGCTACCTGGGCATCTGGATAAGCGATACCTATGGCGGGTAATGGAGTCGGGGGATCCCGGGTGTGAGCTTCTGAGGGGTGGAGCCCGAGATCAAGGTGCTGTGGTGGCACGTAAAATGGTAAACCGGATGAAGACACCCTGGCTTGGTCAACCCTAAGGACTTACTAGTACTCGGACCCACCGGGAACCTCACATCCCATTCGCTGTATATGGTACGAGATGATTGGACTACATGGTAAAGCGGTGCCATTACTATCAGGCAAAAGAGTGTAGGGAGGTACGGGCATGATGGACTCACACCCTTCTGAGACAACATAGTAGCCATTTGGGGGCCCGGTACTATGTCTCAAAGTATCAGCCATTCCAGACTAGACTTGGGGTGTTCCAGGACTGAGAGGTAGGATGGCATCATTCTGTGTATGCAAGCAGCCGAAATTAGCCTAGGTACGGCCGTGCCAAGGATGGCGATCTTGTGGGTATGTGAAACCTCTGCAGAGTGTTATGGTTGATCGATCGATACATATGCTGACTCGTCGGCTATGGACCTTTCCTAGTGACCGTGCTGGCTAGAATAGAGAGATGAGTCCTTCTTTTCTCCCCCTGTGTTGTGAGATAGAGCCGTGTCGTGGACCGTTGAGGCAGGCCGAGTGGGAGTTGGCCTGTCGACATGACTGAGATGAGATGTGGTGTATGAGGTGGATGGGTGGTAATGGATGTGGATGGATGGATGATGGAGTGTGGATGTGGTGTTAAAACTTGAACTATATACTTATTATTATACATGATAACTGTTGCATAGGAAACCACAGCCAAATATAGGTCCTCTTGCCTTAAACCTTATTGCATCTAGTTCCATAAAGCATAGCAAAGCATAAGGTGAAAATGTGGCCAGTACATATCATACTGATACTTTGGCACGCAGATTCTGAGGAGTACAACTCTGATGAATACGATGGTTGAGGGTTTCGTCGCTACGCTCAAGTCGTTGGATAGAAGTTGCTTCCGCATCCTCAAGCTGTTCCAGTTGATGATTCTCTGTGATTCACGCCTGTTGGCGTTGTAATAAGTTATCGTAAACCTTTCTATTTGCACTCTATTATCGTTATATGGATTTGATTATCGACTGGAATATGGGTAATATGATTTGAAAGGTCATGTTACACTTCGACTGTGTGGATTTTCCCATCGTGGAAAATCGGGTCGTTCATAGATGAAACCCTAATAAAGAATAACTAATGAAACCATAATTAAAGCATCACCAATACTTAAATTTACCCAAATAATAACTAAATAATTAAACTATAGTAATTAATTAAATCATCAATTCCTAGAAAAAACCCTAATTAAAGCATCACTACTACTTAGTGGAACTAAATATAACTAAATAATTAAACATGACTAATTAATGTAACGCTAAAGGCTAAATTCTAGATACAAAAGTAAAAAGCTAGTTTAAAAAAGTGGCTAAACATGATAAAAAATAGCAAAAACCTAGCTACTCTTCTCTCTCTAAAGTGAAACCATAAATCTAAAATTTGGCTCGAATTGAGTATGAATGGTTAAACAGAGGTAAGAGATATATAAACTAACCTTTCTTAGCCACCTCCTCCGAAGAAATCAAGATCAAAACCTTCCCCCCTAGTATCTTCTCAAATCTGGACCTCCAAAATCGCCTCCAATGGAAGGTAGCTGTGAGCTACAGTTCTGGTGGGGATGAAAGGAGGGGTATATATAGCAGGATCAGCAGAGGCGGTTCACTTAAGGACGCCCGTGTAAAAGAATTAATACTGAGATGGTTCCTTAAGAGAACCGCCAGTGTAAATAGCCTCATTTATACAGGCGGTTCACTTAAAAAACTGCCTGTGTTGGTCTTGATTAACACTGGCGGTTTCTTAAGTAAATCGCCGGTGTAAATGCTGCTATTTACACCGGGCGGTTCTCTTAACTGAACCACCAGTGCTAATCTATTTGCACAGGCGGTTCTAGTGGTGGGACCCGCCTGTTGATTTTCGGTGACGTCCATTGGCCAAAACCGCTAGTACAAATATTTTCATACCGTCAAGAGAAATCATCTGTGTACTAGTATCATAATTAGTATCATCGGAAAGATCTTTGGATGTAGTTTTTAACAAAATTATTTAGAGATATAAATATTACACATATTTTCTATAAATCAAGTCAAACTTGTGGCACGTATCCTACGGTGATATTCTTTTAGGGACGGAGGGAGTATAATCCTGAAGAAATACCTGTACGTTAAAAAAGACCTAGAATCTAAGGTACAATTGGATAACTTGTCTAAGATACAATTGGATGACTTACTGCAAGAAAAGTCAACGATCATATCTTGTATATATTTTACCATCTTAAAAACCAAACTTTATATCATGTCTCGATACATTAGACACTGTATGTTATAATTATTAACTATGAGCCTCTTGTATCCAAACTTCCAGCCTCTAACCACACGAGCTGATGGTGGGATTATGGCTCTGGGAGGTGAAGGCATATTTCTAGAGTCATCGGTTGCAGCAGAGAGATAGGAGCTAGACCTTGGGCCCTTCGATTTGGATGGCTTACATGTGTGTTTGTTGGGCCAAGCCCAGTGTACTGGCTAGAGCATAAAGCCAACATGTTGTAACTAAATTGGTTAGCAAAAAACAAAACTTTGGAATTCCCTATTCCCTCGTCTTCCCTGCGGATGCAGCCATGTTGTACCCTAAACCTACTACTTTCTTCGAATTCTTGCTATTCTATCATGAATTCCATTTACAATTCATACTGCTTGCATTGTTCCGTAACATTTGATATCTACAACCTTGTCAATTTGGGTGGAGAAATTTTTCTCGCTCAAATTCAAATCGGTCTAGCAACGAAAGCGGAAACCGATCAAGTTTGAACAAGAGATGACGACTTCAATCTTAGATGTGAAGACAACATTGGAGAGTATGGTGTCGCAGCTCATCAGAGTCCATGATATGGTGTAGCGGTTCACCAGATCCCAGGAGGTGACGATGATTACGCTCGACAAGCTCAATGACTTGGAGGCACGGCGTACCGTTTTGGAGACATCCATGTGGTCTATGATGTAGCAATAAAAGGAGACAACGATGCGAGTGCAGTAGTTGGAGGCGCAACCCACACTACCACCACCTATATCTACAATTCTACTTCATAGTGCTCCACCTCCGCCACCACCACATGGTTGGGTCAACTCTGTTGACTCCAACCAGGCTCCACATGTGTTGATGCGCCCATTTGCATCGATGAAGAAGTGGGCCAAGGGCCACGACAAGAGCAAGGCAGTGGTGTCCACTTAGGCCACTGTGCCAAGACCTCTTTTGGGTACATTTCTTGAATCTTACCCATGCTATGATTTTGCCGAGCCTTAGCTTCACAATTCCATTTTGTGCTCGAATCCTTTCCTCAAATTAGAGTTTCCAAAATTTGATGGAGACAATCTAAAACATCCTTGATTTTCCACGAAGGGAAAATCCACGAGAATGAGATATAATGTGACAAAACCATGACTGATTTCATCACATTATCATATATCGGTAGATATCACAGTCATACAACGTTAGATTACAAGTTTTACATGATACAACATCAATCGAGAACATACCTATTACAGAGTAATTCTAGCGGAAGTATATCTAATCATCATCAGAGTTGGAGAAAACAGTCGTCGGGTGAAGGCTCCTCCTTCAAGGGCATCATCAGAGTAGTGTCGGCGGCGTAGATTCCATCTTTCGAACCAAACTTTAGTGCAGGCACGAGACCTCCTAATCCTTCACTATTAGATATCTCTGAGAAGCAGTAAATCTGCACACCGCCAGATGTGTGCATGCCATGGTCAGCACTGATGAGCTTTAGTGGAAAAGATAAAATAAGTGATCTGGCAATCCTAATATTTGGTTGTGGTTTGCATCCTTAGCGCATGCAAAATAGTAACAAGTAGTAATTAATATAATAATTCAAGTTTTAACACATTCCCAACCACACACATTCATCCATCATATCCATCCCAATCCATCACCACCTCACCACCACCACACCATCTCACACTCAGGTCAGCAGGTCAACTCCCTCTCGGCCTATCTCAATGGCCCGCGGCCCATCAAGGCTCACGGCCGGCAACACAACATACCTGTTGACGCAAAAAGTGGATCTTCCCGCGTCAAGGGCACACGAGAAGGTTCTCAGAGAGTGTACATGAGCCAGAGTCCTTGACACGTCTTTTTCTCTGCTTGCCGGGCTTGGATATGCTCTACGTCCTGCTGACGTCATCCATCTTTGCGTTAACCGATCTGCTTGGACCATCTTGACTTGCTCTGACACCATGATCCATAGTTTACCAAAATATGTTGTCAACAATACCCAAGAGGGAGAATAGAAGACTCATCTCCTATCTAGTGAAGCAAATCCCAGGAAAGGTCCATAGCCAATAAGTCAGCTTATGTATCGATCGATCAACCATAACACTCTACAGAGGTTTCGCATACCCACAAGATAGTCGTCCTCGACAAGGCCTTAGTCTAGGTAGATTCCAGCTGCTTGCTTGATAGACTGATGCCATCCTACCACTTAGCCCTGGGTCACCCCAGCGAACCGGCACGCTAAGACTAGGGGAGGCAGTACTGGGCCCATCCAGTGGTACTGCCGACTAGAACAGTATAGGAACTTTCGACATCTATACCGTCCACTCTGTCACCTCGCAACCTAGCAGTAATGGCATCACTCTTACCAAGTAGTCCAACCATCTCTCCCATCACAAGAGAGCGAGTGGAATGCAAGGATTCCCGGTGAGTCTGAGTACTAGTAAGTCCTTAAGGCTGACCAAGCTAGACATCTTCATCAGGTTTACCATTTTACATGCCACCATAGCACCTCTGTCTTAGGCTCCACCTCTCAAAGGCTCACACCCAGGATCCCACCTCAACACATCACACCACATCACATATACCCACCACAGGTATTCATCTCATAGGATGCCTAGGTCACATCACAAGGCAAGACTTGCCTCAAGCTCGTCATATATCCCAGCTCGGTTGACATAACCCTCGCTCTCCATGCACCCAGGACACACGCAGCATGCTCCCAATCCACCAAGTCCGGCATCCCAAGCCAAACCATACCTAGGGGTTCACCACCAGCATCATATCACAGATACAATGTGAGTGGAGTTAAAGTCAGTATGGTGATATAAATGCAAGCAAGCAGACAGGCAGATATAAGTAAGTGCGCGTGAGCGCAAAGCTGGGTGATATGGTAGAGGGGTTGAAATCAAGTAATAAAGGCTCAGACAATAGCATGCATTCAGATACTAGCAAAGAAATAAATATAAAGTGCTAGTAGTTCTAAATATTATGCAATGTCTAATAGGATTCTCTAAAAGAGGGTGCTGCCTTGACACCTGCAATGTCGTGGAAGTAGTGGTATAATTCTCTTTTCATAGGGGTAGTCGTTAGGTCAGCTCCATCCTGTGGGTTCTTTCGTCCACGTTCTCTTTCTCCCTCGAGTCTCGGTCCGAGCGCCGTTGTACTTGAAGTAGCTACTCCGCGAAGCGACACATAAGGCAAAAAAACACATGATACCCGAAAGGACTCAAGACGCAAGAAAATCCATTAATCCAGAGGTCATTAAAAGGTACACGATTTAGCCCTCTTGGAGAATGTCCGAATCCTCAGGCCAAAAGACAAGAATGGTGGTTTGCTACGCATAAGCTGGATGGCCAAGCTAGTATGGTTGCTCTGTTGGATAGTTGCCCTGTTGGATAGGTACACGATTTAGCCCTCTTAATGAATAGTTGCTCTCTTGGAAGTCTTTCAAGTACCTAGTTTTCAACCTTGAGTTCTCCTAAGTTTTAGACATGATTGCTTTAATATAAGAATTTACCCTGAACCTGAAATTTGTGGAGTAATATGCTTGAGCTAAGTCTAGGTAATTGATGGATATGATATAAGAGAGTCTGAGCTGCTATTTATCCTATTCCTAACGATGCTAAATTCTGGAGATTTATCTTTTGAAAATTTCAAACCCTAACATGATGAGCTCTTGTATGACAAAGTTGAATTCCTACCAAAGCTATATATGATACACATTTAGAATAGGAAACCCTTGCTCATTTATGCTACTTGCTTTTTATTGAGTTTAGTCAACCTTTGTGTATACTTAAGAGAGTCTTGTCATGCTTTTTAAAATCAAGATCACTCACGCATTACCCTTACCCTGAGAGTAAGTGCAACCATTTTCCACTTTTATCCACATCCACCTCAAAATGTTTGTCTCCTACACTGGGAGAGAACACCCAAAAAATATTCATAAACCCATAGGACAGCCTTTGTTTATTTACTCTAAGTTATTTATTATTATCTCTTCAATCAATCATTGTATCTAAGGATGTATGTGGCTATGCAAAAATAAAAGGGAGTAAAAGATGGACAAGTGTCCCAGCATTAAAACAATGGATACTTAGATGCCCGCCTCCCAATGAAAAAAGAAAGAAAAAGAAAAAGAAGAAAGAGTAAAGATAGCCCATGTTTTCCTAAGAAGTTCTGAAAGCCTAAAGAAGAAGAGAGATTCATTTTGAAGAGCAAAAGTAGAATTAGGATTAGCCACTACATATACACCTATCCGCCATATTCTACACACATGCACATCTTGGTCTGATTGTATGACTCCATTCTCTATAGATCTATTGTTTGACTTTACAATATATGAATTGCAAATATGCTTGTCCTTGCTTAATGCCACTCCTATGAACTCCACTATAATCCCTAGAATTAGGAAGGCATAACATCATGGATGTCTCAGCGATCCACAAATACCACATACTTTGAGAGATTGAGGGTGTCATATAATTAAGCTCTGACTTTTATTGCGAAAACTTACAAAACTCTAGAATACTAGTTGAGTGAAGAATTTGAGATGTAGTGCTTGACTTGCTTGTTCTGTCTTTCAATTACTCAAGACCCATGTGAAGGATAAAAGCTTCATAGTTAAAAGTAATATGGGTGAGTTTGAAAGTTAGAGCAGTTTTGTTTAATTCAGAGGAAAATTTTTGTTTGAAGGCATATGTACTTGTTAGAATGAAAGCATTGTAGCAACTCCTGATCCAACTCTAGGTTTTGCTAAGGGACTAGCAAAAGGTAAGCTTGGGAGAGTTGTTGACTGTGGATAGCGTCAACATTTTATATATCAAAAGGAATGAAACATACATCAATATCTAGAAGGCTAGGGTTTTATCTAACAATTTCCATGAGTTTTGGTGATTTATTAATTTCCAGGGACTAATCCAGAAAATACCAAAAAAGGGACATAACTACAAAATCTACACCACGGAATTATCCAGAACTCAGGAATACACCAAACTACTCTAGAAGGATCCAGAAGACACCGGAGCGAAGGAGAGGAGGAGCCACCTCCAGGTGGGGCCGGCTGGCCCCACCAACTATGCCGGGCGGCACCCCCCTGTGGGCCCTACCTGTCATCTTCTGGAATGTTCCTCCACCGCCTTTGAGGATCAATCTCAGCCCTATGTGAAGTCGGTTTGATCAAACGGCTGTCATGCATCCCACCGGGCTATATAAGCGGAGTCAGACCTCCCCCTGAAAAACCTAATTCATTCAATACCTCATTCAAGTCATTCAAGATCGAGCCAGTTGAAGATCAAGTCATCTAGAGCTTCAAGTTCTAGTTCCTCATAGCCTTCTAGTTCATAATTTAGCATAGTTATATCTAGATTAGAGGAAGTCAAGGCGTGTTAATCAGTCTTGGATTCCGGAAATTGTCAAGAAGAGAAGAGTCTGGTACAGTTCTTAAGCTTTTTTTCTTATTGTATTTACCTGCGTTTGTATGGTATTTACTAGCAACATTGTTCTTCATCTTAGTTTAATTATTATGTTCATTGTCTACTTCAATACATCTAGTTTAGTTGGTATGCTATTATATTCGTGCACTGGTTCGTATAGCGCTCATCTAGTTGATCATATGGTGAGTGGTAGGCAATATATAGACATGGTGTTTAGATGCTTTGCTTATCTGCGGATATCCCCATTTGTGCCGGGTAGTGAGGTAGATCGTGGGTGTGACAGACCCATTGAGTCCTTTATAGGCCTTCCCCTGTACGATGGATTGGTAGAGTAGGATTGTCAGGTTGAGAGGAGGTTCCTGTACTCATCTTTTCCTGTACATTGCTTCGATGTGTTTGGGAACTATGGTAGTATTACTTGACAATAATTACTAGATGTACTGGCACTAGTTGACGTAGCTTTGACATGTAGTTAAATACTTTGGAGTTATTTCTCTGTTACCTGATTAGACAACGCTGACATGACTAGAGTGCTATGATGGATTAGTATCAATTAGGAGATGACTGATTAATGGCTCATTATTATCTTTATCATTATCATATTATTATTATCTTGTGACTTACCCCTGTTATGAGTAGAGTGTATGACATTGGTTACATCGTCTATTCAATGCATATACTTATACATGTTATCAATACTATGAAGTAGCTTCTTAGCAATGCCTTCCCCAGTGGTAGAATATAAATGACAACCCTGGTAATACTCTAGGTAAAATGCACAATGGTATAATTATCTGTCCGCTTGCAGAATCATTCTTAGTTTATATTTATCTTTATTTATTTCTGTCTAGTCACATAAAATGATAAGATTTAGTACCAATGTTTATTCCTAGCTTTACAATTGGGGATGACAACCTAGTTTCACAGTTAGGAGTAAGGTAAAAGAGGCTAGTGGCTAGTTGCTAAAGGCAAGTTAATTAATACCAACATTTCTAGTGTCATTGCGTGGGATAGGAATTGGAGATTTATTGCGGTGACGTTAGAAATGCCAACAAGCATTTTTTGGCGCCGTTGCCGGGAAGGCTAATAAACTTAGGAAAAGTATTGATAACATATATGCATTATGAATAAGACCGATCACCCAATTGACCTCTAACTCAAACAGGCTTACCCTTGTTCTATCTATTTGTATATGTTGTGCAGGGTAATGAATGAATGAACGGATTTTCTCTCCCGGACAATTACGTTCAAGATCCAGAGAGGCTCTTACGAAGAAGGAAGTTTACTAATACGAGGAACATCTTTGAATCACCATCAAGAACACCCTCCACCGAAGCTCAATCTTTAAGGAATCAAGCTCTAGCATCCGAAGGAGAAGAATCAGATGAATCAGGAAATTTAGCACCAGCTTTTGAAGCTATAGTTGAGAAGACGCTACGCGAGTTCTCTGTTCCAACAACCGCCAACATCCGCACTGGACCTAATGTCAATATTGGTGATAATGGATTTGAACTCAAGCTTGCGCTTATCACTATGGTTCAAGTTAGTCAGTTTTGTGGAAAGGCTCATGAAGATGCAAGTGCACATCTACAACACTTTCTAGAGATTTGCAGCACCTTCACTATCAGAGGAGTACCAAGAGATGCTATTTTACTCCACCTTTTCCTATTTTCCCTTCTAGGAAAAGCAAAACAGTGGTTCTATAACAACAAGGCAACCAACACTACATGGGACAAATGCTCTACTGCTTTCCTAGCAAAGTTCTTTCCTACTGGCAAGACCAATGCTCTATATGGGAAAATTTCAAGCTTTCATCAACAACATGATGAATCGTTTGCCGAGGCATGGGAATGTTTTTAAGATTATATTGCAGAATATCCTCATCATGGAATGGAGGATTGGCTGCTTATGCAGACCTTCTATCATGGGCTAGTCTCTAGCACCCGTGAGTCCATGGATGCTGCAGCTAGAAGAGCTTTCTTGTCACTTAAGCTCACCGATGCAACAACACTTATGGAGAAGATGGCCTCAAACCAGAGCTAGAATGAAGAACATGTGCAACCTCGCAAGAAAGTAGGAGGCATGCATCATATCAAGGAGATTGATATGGTCACTGCAAAGCTAGATCTCATAATGAAGAAGCTTGATAGCAAAAGCAATGAGAATAGAGAAGTCATGCACATTAATGATTCCTGCATGACTTGTGAAGAATGTGAAGATATAGGACACTCAGAAAGCAACTGCCCTACACTCCAAGAGGATGTGAACTTCATCAACAATAACACCAACTATCGTCCTCAGCAAAATTAAGTATGGAATCAGGCAAATCAACGGTGGAATCAACCCAATCAAGGATGGAACCAACAAAGGCCCAACTACCAAGATAACAACCAAGGTAACAACAATTTCAATAGTAATTTCAATTAATCACCTTTAAGAGAAGTAATTTCCAATCAAAATAAAGCTGTAGAAAATTTATCTAAGAGGGTAGCATCCAACGATAAAGTGCTAAAAAATATAAATACTAAAATAGATAGTCTGACCTCTGCTATTAAGAACCAGCTTAGCTTTAACAAAATGTTAGAATCACAATTAGCTCAGCTGGCGGCCGTTGTTCCACCGATCCATGAAGGTAAGATTCCTGGGCAACCCCTAAAGCTCGAAACCGCAAAACTTGTTGATGTCCATGTAGGTTACTACATAGAATGTATGTCAGAAGGATGGAAGGATGAATCCATGCCACTCAATAGAGGAGATCCAGGAAGACCTATGATTCCCATCTCTATTGGGCAACACGATTTCTCTGAAGTCGTCTGTGACCTTGGTGCTAGTGTCAACATTATGCCAAAGGTAATCTTTGATCGTATTTTTCCATTGGCAACTTTGTTGTACACGAATATGTGCTTGCAGCTTGCAGATCAGACAGTTAAACACCCCGAAGGAATCCTAGATGACGTATGCATAAAAGTGGGACAATCATATGTTTCAGCAGACTTTATGGTTTTAGACATCGGCAAAGATCCGAAGAGTCCTATCATCCTAGACCGACCATTCTTGAGCACTACAAAAGCAGCCATCTATGTAGACAGTGCAAAGATATGTTTCACCATCAAGGGCAATGAAGAGAAATTTAGTTTCAAAGACAAGATTCTTAAAGATTCCGCTCACACCTACTATCCAGAGAAACCTACATACAAAGAAGAAGAAGTACGGAGGACCTGTCCAAAGGGGAAGAAGAAGAACAAGAAGCAAGAAAGAAAGAAGACTCAGATAGTCAAAGTAACGGAATACAGACAGGGTCATCATTCAGCATTGCCAGTCTTAGCTAAAGATCCTAGCCTACCATCAATAGAGTGCACCATTGGACAGAACTCTCTCTACTCAGCAGTTTGCGACATTAGATCAGCTATCAACATAATGTCAAAATAGGTATATAATATACTATTTAATGAACCTATTGACCCTACATATATCTTGCAGCTGGCGGACAACACAACATGAATCCCGGAGGGACTAGCAAAAAACATCATGGTTAAGATCCACACCCACTCTGTCCTTACCGACTTTATGGTCTTGGACATGGGAAAAGAAGACGAGACACCGATCATTCTTGGAAGGCCATTCCTTAGTATCACTAAAGCTATTATCTACAACGGAACAGGCCAAGTCCACTTCCACTTTCCAGGAGAAAATGTACGCTGTTATTTTAAAGATTATAACTCTTCTGGATTACCAGCTTTCATCAGGTCCAAGAAGAGAAGTCAGCGCCGCGCTTTAAGAAGAAAAGTTGAGGAGGAAAAAGCAAACGAACAATCAACTACACCCGAAGAACATCCACAACCAACAAAAGTATGGAAGAAGAAGGAGATCCCCTCAACCGAGTCATCAATCCTAGAAGATGCAATATCTGGGTCCCCATCAGGATCCACTGAAGAACCCTCAACATAATGACCACAAGAAGTGTTGTTCGGAGGACTTTAAACTCTGCACCCTGGCCATAAGGTAACAATGGTAGTTGTCTAATTACTTTAGTACATTTACTTTTTTTGCATGTTTAAAAAGAAAATAAAAATTCCTTATTGTTTTATTATAAACTTTAAAAAGCTCCAAAGTATTAGGCTTATGGTTTACCCCGTAAGAATATTCGCTATGGTAGCACAAAAATAAATTTTCTTTTCTTTGCATTATAAATAGAAAAGTACAAAAATATAAGAAGCATGCTACATATTCATATCTACTCATAGAGATAATCAATTACTCATTTGGCTGACCGCTAACCCCTTATCATATTCGAGCCTCGAGTTTTGGTTTTCTTGTTGGAGTATAGATTTGTAGGATTATACAATTAAGGAGTGAGACCGCTCTGTGGGTCACCACTGTTAATCTTACTCTAAAGATCATTCAAGCAAAATATGGCAAACATCTAGCTTGGGGGAGGAGCATCCCCGAGTTATCAGGTAACTATACATATGCGACTTATCGAGTCTGTCTTATAGTTATAAAATACCAAAACTATGTGGGCACATGAAGGTCCACGTCTGTTGAGTCTTTTATGATTCTTTAGTTAAAATTAAATCCAAAAATCAATAAAAAGAAGTTTTAGTCAGTCTTAGTTAATTAGAGTGTGTTTAGAGTCAACTATGAACTAGAAATTTTGTCTTGGAGATGATGAATAGTTGCTCTGTTGGAAGTCTTTCAAGTACCAAGTTTTCAACCTTGAGTTCTCCTAAGTTTTGGACATGATTGCTTTAATATAAGAATTTACCCTGAACCTGAAATTTATGGAGTAATATGCTTGAGCTAAGTCTAGGTAATTGATGGATATGATATAAGAGAGTCTGAGCTGCTATTTATCCTATTCCTAACGATGCTAAATTCTGGAGATTTATCTTTTGAAAATTTCAAACCCTTACATGATGAGCTCTTGTATGACAAAGTTGAATTCCTACCAAAGCTATATATGATACACATTTAGAATAGAAAACCCTTGCTCATTTATGCTACTTGCTTTTCATTGAGTTTAGTCAACCTTTGTGTATACTTAAGAGAGTCTTGTCATGCTTTTTAAAATCAAGATCACTCACGCACTCCATCCACATATGCATTACCCTAACCCTGAGAGTAAGTGCAACTATTTTTCACTTTTATCCACATCCACCTTAAAATGTTTGTCTCCTACACTGGGAGAGAACACCCAAAAAATATTCATAAACCCATAGGACAGCCTTTGTTTATTTGCTCTAAGTTATTTATTATTATCTCTTCAATCAATCATTGTATCTAAGGATGTATGTGGCTATGCAAAAAATAAAAAGGGAGTAAAAGATGGACAAGTGTCCCAGCATTAAAACAATGGATACTTAGATGAACGCCTCCCAATGAAAAAAGAAAGAAAAAGAAAAAGAAGAAAGAGTAAAGATAGCCCATGTTTTCCTAAGAAGTTCTGAAAGCCTAAAGAAGAAGAGAGATTCATTTTGAAGAGCAAAAGTAGAATTAGGATTAGCCACTACATATACACCTATCCGCCATATTCTACACACATGCACATCTTGGTCTGATTGTATGACTCCATTCTCTATAGATCTATTGTTTGACTTTACAATATATGAATTGCAAATATGCTTGTCCTTGCTTAATGCCACTCCTATGAACTCCACTATAATCCCTAGAATTAGGAAGGCATAACATCATGGATGTCTCGGTGATCCACAAATACCACATACTTTGAGAGATTGAGGGTGTCATACAATTAAGCTCGAGTTTTATTGCGAAAACTTGCAAAACTCGGAATACTAGTTGAGTGAAGAATTTGAGGTGTAGTGCTTGACTTGCTTGTTCTGTCTTTCAATTACTCAAGACCCATGTGAAGGTTAAAAGCTTCATAGTTAAAGGTAATATGGGTGAGTTTGAAAGTTAGAGCAGTTTTGTTTAATCCAGAGGAAAATTTTTGTTTGAAGGCATGTGTACTTGTTAGAATGAAAGCATTGTAGCAACTCCTGATCCAACTCTAGGTTTTGCTAAGGGACTAGCAAAAGGTAAGCTTGGGGGAGTTGTTGACGGTGGATAGCGTCAACATTTTATATATCAAAAGACATGAAAGATACATCAATATCTAGAAGGCTAGGGTTTTATGTAACAATTTCCATGAGTTTTGGTGATTTATTAATTTCCAGGGACTAATCCAGAAAATACCGAAAAAAGGACATAACTACAAAATCTACATCACGGAATTATCCGCAACTCAGGAATACGCCAAACTACTCTAGAAGGATCCAGAAGACACCGGAGCGAAGGAGAGGAGGAGCCACCTCCAGGTGGGGCCGGCTAGCCCCACCAACTATGCCGGGCGGCACCCCCCTGTGGGCCCCACCTGTCATCTTCTGGAATGTTCCTCCACCGCCTTTGAGGATCAATCTCAGCCCTATGTGAAGTCGGTTTGATCAAACGGCTGTCATGCATCCCACCGGGCTATATAAGCGGAGCCAGACCTCCCCCTGAAAAACCTAATTCATTCAATACCTCATTCAAGTCATTCAAGGTCGAGCCAGTTGAAGATCAAGTCATCTAGAGCTTCAAGTTCTAGTTCCTCATAGCCTTCTAGTTCATAGTTTAGCATAGTTAGATCTAGATTAGAGGAAGTCAAGGCGTGTTAATCAGTCTTGGATTCCAGAAATTGTCAAGAAGAGAAGAGTCTGGTACAGTTCTTAAGCTTTTTTCTTATTGTATTTACCTGCGTTTGTATGGTATTTACTAGCAACATTGTTCTTCATCTTAGTTTAATTATTATGTTCATTGTCTACTTCAATACATCTAGTTTAGTTGGTATGCTATTATATTCGTGCACTGGTTCGTATAGCGCTCATCTAGTTGATCATATGGTGAGCGGTAGGCAATATGTAGACATGGTGTTTAGATGCTTTGCTTATCTACGGATATCCCCATTTGTGCCGGGTAGTGAGGTTGATCGTGGGTGTGACAGACCCATTGAGTCCTTTGTAGGCCTTCCCCTGTACGATGGATTGGTAGAGTGGGATTGTCAGGTTGAGAGGAGGTTCCTGTACTCATCTTTTCCTGTACATTGCTTCGATGTGTTTGGGAACTATGGTAGTATTACTTGACAATGATTACTAGATGTACTGGCACTAGTTGACGTAGCTTTGACATGTAGTTAAATACTTAGGAGTTATTTCTCTATTACCTGATTAGACAATGTTGACATGACTAGAGTGCTATGATGGATTAGTATCATTAGGAGATGACTGATTAATGGCTCATTATTATCTTTATCATTATCATATTATTATTATCTTGTGACTTACCCCTGTTATGAGTAGAGTGTATGACATTGGTTACATCGTCTATTCAATGCATATACTTATACATGTTATCAATACTATGAAGTAGCTTCTTAGCAATGCCTTCCCAGTGGTAGAATATAAATGACAACCTGGTAATACTCTAGGTAAAATGCTACAATGGTATAATTATCTGTCCGCTTGCAGAATCATTCTTAGTTTATATTTATCTTTATTTATTTCTGTCTAGTCACATAAAATGATAAGATTTAGTACCAATGTTTATTCCTAGCTTTACAATTGGGGATGACAACCTAGTTTCACAGTTAGGAGTAAGGGTAAATAGGCTAGTGGCTAGTTGCTAAAGGCAAGTTAATTAATACCAACATTTCTAGTGTCATTGCGTGGGATAGGAATTGGAGATTTATTGCAGTGACATTAGAAATGCCAACAAAGTGCGCAAACCACCCGTAGGGTACCCGACCTAGGTGCACTGGCACTAAGGCATCTCTCGGATTTATAGCGGTGTGGTTGTCACCGCGAGAATCAAAGAAATACGATGGTCATATAGGGTACAAGCATACAAGGGTTTGTGTACAAAGAGCGAATAAAAGGCAAACAAAGAAGAATAGCTCCATAGTCATGGCGAGGCGAGCTCGAGACCACAAGCTATACTAGCGAGGGCTCGAGTTACACTCAGCATTACAGCCATGGCGAGATGAATCCTACGATCGCAATATCCAAATGAGATACGATTCCTCTGCCGGCTTGAAGGCATGGTCCATAGATAGACACACACAACAAATAACAACAAGATCCAACGACACGACAAGAGACAACACAAGTCGACACAACTGGAGTAGCACAATTCCATAGCATAAAATGAAAGGTCCTGTATTACAAAGATACATATACGGAGGGGTCATCATGAGTGGGTACAAAGTATAGATGTGTATATAGAAAGTAGAAAGACTGAGGGGGTCCGGGGGGTCACGGCATGCAATGGACAAGGTCACAGGGACTCTCGACGTCCCATCCTCACATCTCAAGGTGGCCGGAGCGATGGCGACAAGCTAGGCTTTCCACAGACCCGCTAAAGTAACCGCAGGGCCATTCTACAGTCCAAGATGAGTCAATCTACAACATGGTGTCTAGAGTTCCGAGGCTCACGTTAGGGGTACGGGCAGCATGTCCCCCGGCGTCTCAGACGCCATGGATCCATTTGGCTATGGTCGGTCACATGTGTGTGTGTGTGCGTTTGTGTTCCATGTGGGCAATGGCTCGAAGGCTGGTCACGGCGTTTCGGAAGCTCACCGACGGTGGAGTCGTTCGGTGAGGTGCGGCGTCGATGGCGACTGGACGATGAGGCGGTGTTTGGCCGGTCGACGACGCGCGTTCGGCCGGACGAAGACGTGCGGTTCGGCTGAAGTCGGTAGGGAGACGACGCTTGTTCGACTTGGACGAAGCTAGGCGGTCGTGGTCATTCCCCTTGGTGTCGTGCAGGTGGCAGGAGGGTCGTGGCCATCGGTAGCCACTTGTGGCCAACTCTGGCCAGCCCTGGCTTCCTGCAGCCAGCTCTGGCCGGCCATGGCCAGCCGTTGGTGGCCAGCAGCCTGCTGTGGCTGGCCGGGGCACGCTGCAGCCAGCTGCTGGTGGCCGTGGGTGGTTGCGCTTGGCTGATGGAGGCTGGACATGACCGGGAGGCTTTGGCAACAGATGTAGGAGTCGTGGGCGGCTCCGGCTTGCTAAAACGCGTCGAGGGCATGTAGACGCGGGCCGGATGTAGTCGCCGGGCCGGGTTGTGACGTGGCCGCGGTGGAGGCTCGGTGAAGCGGGTGAGCACCGGTGGTGCTGCTCCACTAGTGCACCGAATCGGTGTCGTCGATGTTGCAGGAAGCCAGCGTGGCGAGGAGGGTGGGCGGTCCGTGGGGGGTGATGTCGGTGGTGGGTGGCGCACCGCGAAGTTCATGGCGAAGGTGCGCAGCGGGCGACGGCAGCGCGGCGTTCCCGGGCAGCAGCCTGGCGAAGGTGACTCATCGGCGTCGGCGTCGGGCCAGCAGTGACGGCGGGGGCAGGGGTGCTCGGTGTCGAGGTGGTACATGGACGCTGGCTCGGTATGGCGTGGTTGTGCGCGGTCGTCCAGGTGGAGGCGCTACAGCTGTGGTGTGGCAGAGCGGCGCTGCTGCGGCGAGAAGTGGACAGCGAGGTGGCAGCGTTCCAGCCTCATGGGGTTCGTGACGAGGCCGGCTACTGACGGTGCTCCGATGTGGTGGTGACGCAGCAGGAGTCCAGCACGGCGGCTCCGGTCAACGGGGCGAGGGAAAGCGATGGTGGTGAGCGCAGCCGAAGGCTCGGGCGCAAGCGGCGTCGTCGCGCGACCGGCGTGTGGACGCGGCGATGGCGTGCACTGGCGAGCGTGGCGTGCTCGCGCGGGACGGCAGGGTGTGGTGAGGTGGAGCTGCTCCTGGCGCAGGTATGGCGTGACGCGGGGACGGCAGAGAGGAGGGATGGAGATGGCGGCGGCCGGTGAAGAAGATGGAGGAGCGACCGGTGCGGCTGCTTTTTATATGATAGCGGCTAGGGCTACTAGGCGATGGACGGCGGGGATTCTCGGCCTCTGCGCCACGGGTACGTGGTGCCCATCGCGGCACGGATGCCATGATGGCGTGGGAGCACGGTCCCAGGTGGCGGCGGCAGCTCTCAAGGAGCAGAAGCTCCCTGTCTAGGGTTTCAGGGCAGGGCGCGGCTAGTGGGCTTCGATGGGTCAGCTGGGCCGCGAGGTGGCCAAGTGGGCCTTCTATTTGGAGGCAGGGTCGGCATGGGGGCTCTTCTTCTTTGGCTGCGGGGCTTTGTGTTGTGCGTGCATGGGCCGCGTGAAGAAGGAGGGCGCATGGTGGGTCAGGTTGGGTGAGAGGAAGAAGGGAATGGATTTTGCCTCTTCCCAATTCTATTTCCATTTCTTTTCTCATTTCTATTTTACTTCAAGGTTTCCCATTTATTTGGCCAACATACCTACTCTTTGTGGAAGTCCTTTAATGGTCATTACGATCTAGGGATTCCTTTCCAAAGGTTGGCAATCATAGGGGCGAGGTCGGAGTTACTCAACTCAGGGTTTACGAGAGAGGGGCATGGGGGTTTTGGGATAAACTCCGGGTGGATTTAGAGAAGTTTGCTATGCTTTTGTGCACTCCGACACGAAAGACAAACCCAAAGTGAAAGTTCCGGCAAACACCTACAATCAATACTACATGTATGTGATGTTTGGTAATAAATTCTCCGACGTTTGACCTAGCACTACATGCTTCACACAATTGCAGGAAAAATTTTGGAAAGTTCGCATTTTTGGTTTACGAAAAATCTAGGTTGTTACACAATCCTTACCTCTAGAGGGATAATTATGAAATTTATTTTGAGTTTACTTGTGAGCGAGAAGTTGAATACAAGATTGGCGCTTCACCAGAGCAGAGGCACTATGGATGCAAACCCAAGAAAGGTGTGGTAGGATTTCAAATTGGAACAAGTTGTGCGTAGTAATGTTCGAGAAATTTGATAAAGACAGGTATCACTTGCAGCTGAGGCAATTGAATACCAACAGAGGTTCAACAACTTGCTCATTTTTTTCCACGCGAGAACCTTCTCATTTCCATTATGACATAACGGAAATACATTGAGTTTCAGATACATTATCAGAGAGATAAGACCTAAGAAGCGTAGAGATTAAAGACAGACTAAGAAGAAACTAGTCCCCAAACCATGCATTTATCTAGTTCTATGGCCAAGAGGCTCGCGCTATTTGGAGATCCAGAAGAAACAACAGAAACTCCTAACAGACAGCATAAAAGACCATCAAACAACGACCAGAACAACTACTTTGAAACTTGTTCACATAGCACCCTACGCGTTGGTCAGCTCATACTAGAAGAGGAGCTAGGAGGAAGACAGGGGCATTTCAGTCTCAAAAATCAAATAAGTGAATCGAATGGGTAAGTAATGGCATATTTCAAAGATTGATGAAATTGTAATGGTGCTGTTCATGAATAGTAATGGTATTTCTCTAAACTCACAAAATTATAATGGCACCATTCAAATTAACCATAGTATTTGCAAGTTCTCTTTACCAAGAACATTATTTGCATGTTCCATAATAGGACAATAGCATGGCGCCAGAATGGGACAAAGATGTGCCCATCGTCTATGAGGTCGGTGCGGCTTCAGTGATCTCCAGAAGGATGCGGGATGTGTATAATTTGTAGTTCTAGAGGTGTGTGTATGGCGTGATGCTTTGAGTAAAGTCCACATACTACAACTTGTATACTAGAGTCCATGCTAAAAAACATTTCCATTGCCTCAATTTGTCAGTGACAAGGAGATTAACAATTAACATTTACCTATGATGACTTACAAGTTTTTTCTAAGAGATGTTGCAACAATCCATTCATCTGATGTTAACAGTAAGCATCACTATAATTTTTTAAGAAAAAAATAAGCGGGATTACATATTTGATTCCATATGAACTCAATTATGCTTAAATTACAGTTTTGTTCAATAGGTTTGTTTAGATGTCCGTCTTAGTTATAGATCCTTTTTTCTTCGCATGATTATTGATTTCTCTTTGCATATAGCATGGCTGCAATTTTTTTGTTCTAGGGCTCTTTCTACATCTTTATTGTCTACTATAATACATAAATTGTTGTATATGTTGTCAATATAGATTAGTAATATTTTTTATATGAAATAGGAATTGACTTGTGGAACATTTGACTATTGTAGTCATCCATCTTGATATTTTTTTTAGAATTATACAGTACAACACAGACGCTCACAACACACACGCACACTCATCTCTATGACACACGCACGCAAACCCTACCCCTATGAGCACCTCCGAAAAACTGAGCTGGCACATCTAGAGATTTCTGAAGTCACCACTGGCGCCTTGTCGTCGACGGTAACGTCGCTTACAACTTAAAGCGTTATATTTTTCATAAGTACCAAACGTGTTCTACATACAATGGAGTAATTATAATAATTTTTTAGTTTGTGTATAAGAGAAGAAAGGAAATTCAAGTTTCCTCCAACGCGGGCCTTGCGTTGGCCTTTTGGCTGAGAATAGGTCGGGTCTCTTCACAGCCACAGCCACAGCCCACAGCCCACAAGCTGCTCCATTTCGGAAGCCCGACGTTATCATCCTGGAGGACGGACCCCAGTCCGGCAGTCCCACATAATAAAACATTATTAAAAATAAAAATAAAAACTAGAAGAAGAAAAAAAAAAAAAACCTTCCCGGATCCGTCGCCGCTGCCCTTGCCGCCGATGGTGGACCTTGCCGCCCTCACGGACGACGTCCTGGCGGAGATCTTCCTCCGGGTGCCGTCGCCGCAGGACCTCGCGCGCGCCTCTGCGTCGTGCTCCTCCTTCCGTCGCGTCATCTCCAACCCGCACTTCCTCCGCCGGTTCGGCGCCCTCCACGCGGCGCCTCCGCTCGGCGTCTTCTGCTGCTATCCCGCCTCGGGCGGCGGGGTTGGTGGATCCCAGTTCCACGCAGCCCTGCCGTCTCATCCCTCGGCAGCTCTCGCCCGCGCGGTCGCCAGTTCAGCCGATTTCTGCTTCGCCTTCCTCCCGCCGGCCGCCAGCGACTGGCTCGTCCGCGATAGCCGTGACGGTCGCTTTCTACTCGACCGCGTGCGGGACGGATCCACCACCGCCTTCACCGAGATAGCAATCTACGACCCTCTGTTTCGGAGGTACCGGCTGCTCCCGCCCATTCCCAACGACCTGGCCGCCTCCGTGGAAAACCCCTACGTCCAGCTCGGCGGCGATGGTCAATTGCAGTCACGCAGTAGTGAAATCTTCCTGGTTTCTCGTAGTGATGACATCGTCAGCGAGGACACGACGTTCACCGTGATCTGGATGGCATGCTGTCGAGGGAAGCTGGTAGCCTTCTTCTACTCCTCAGTGTCCCAGCAATGGTGTGCACTTTCACCGCCTGAACACTACGCATTGAGCACCAGAAGAGTCATGGGCGTTCGACTAGGACAGCGCAGCCATGCTCATGGGTGCTTCTACTGGAAGGTAGCTCTCACACATAGGTGGCTTATGTTGGACACACGCAAAATGGAGTTCTCCATCATGGACATCTCGCCTGTCCTGTCAGGCCGTGCGTTGATGTTCAGCAATCAGATTACCACTCTGGAGTCAAGTGATGGCAGGACCACTGTTGTGCTCTCCGATGTTTTCCGCCCGGATAGAAGATGCATTCTGTATTTTTATGCATTCTTGCATTTCAGCGACCAGTGGCAGCTTCTGAACAGAATCACCTTGCCTGAGGAATGGGGGTATCGATTTAGAGGCATCATAGGTGCTGCTGAGGGATACTTATTTATAAAGCTAGATGATCCTAAGGAGAACCTGAATGATCAGATTGAGCGACATGTTGAATATTTTTCGTTTGATGTCAAGACACTGCAGCTTGGGAGTTTCTGTCGGACAACCCTTTTTACTGTGACTGAAGCATACCTTTATTGTGGTTTTCCCCCATCTTTGTCGCTGCCTTCTATATGATTTGGTAAGTCAGGATCCTAACTCACTGTCACTGGTGTCATTTATACAGCTTTGGTGTTGATATCATATCAGTTATCGTTTGGTAGAACACTTTTGTTGTTTAAGTGGTTGGTTGTGTTCAGTCACTAATAAACTATCTTTTGGTAATTGGTAATATGCTCTTTTAGCCCTTGGACTCCTACACTTTAACTAAAATTGATATGTGAGTACAATAACTCGGTTATTGTCTGTAAGTATTTCAATGATTTTTTGTTCTTGTTCTCCACCTATGTTCAATGAATGTTCTTATCTATTGTTGGCATGGAAGAATCAATTAAACTTGGAAAAAATTTTATGCCTTTCTTTTTCCTTTGCTGTGTGGCTCCTATTTGTTTTCATATCTATCTAACCACAACTTACATGGGGATAAACACTGGCTTGTTGTTGTTTTTCGTTCACTATACCATGTAAGATATAATGGCAAAGGAAAACAAAGATGGAAAGAGCATAAATTCTATGAATTTGTATACTGAAGATATAATATGAAACTGTCCAAATATACTGGAGCAATAGCTTGTACACATATGATTTCAATTTACAGTTGAGTTCTTTCTTTTAAGAGAAGATCTTTAAATTGAACTATTTAACTGGGATATTTGGTCACAGCTAGTGTCATTTTAGACTGCATGTACAACAGATGGCCTCAATTTGTTGAGTTCATTAGGGAACTATGCTCTATATAAAGACTTAAAGAGCATTTAGCTCCTACTTGGATTAGATAGTAATAAATCTCTCTAGTACATCCCTTTCTCCCTGTATCTGACTTGTGTGGTAGCTGACCACAGTTCTTAAGCCTGTCATGATGATACACCAACAAACAGACCTCAATGTGACAACCTAGTTCATATACCAAGCTGAACTGAAAAGGTTCCTTTCAGCATGACCCAGGTCTACATCTCACCACTTAAAGATTAATGGATATGAACTTCAAAATCTTTACATCGTTATGGACCCTTGCGCCTTGGCTAACCTGCTCTCACTATAAACTTTGAAAACTTGTTTGCTTCCTCAAAGGTGAACTCATCAATAAGAATCTTTGAGATGTTGAAATCTACCAAGTGAAATAAGTCGGTTTAAGATTTAGTGCAATTGAAAGCCAATTCGCCATTGTGCTTGTGGAGGTACCGGTGCAAAAGTCATTTTTGTTGCAATATCAATCCTTTGGAGGGCATTCCATGTAGGCATGGGCTGAAATATGCCACACCAAACTAATCGAACTGCACCGAAATCTGTGGTGTTGTTGGTGCTCAGTGTTTTTTGCGATGGGGCAATCGCTAACTATTTGGTTTGTGGTGTTTGGTATTGTTTTTAAGTCTCTGAAGCCGAATCACTGAAATCATCAGCACTAGCAGGCAGCCTGCTGACCATCAGTTCATCCTCTCATGCAATGTCCCAGAGCCCATGGTATGATTTGCTCCCCAGCCTAACCTATGACTCCCTATGCATGGATCCAAAATTGCAACTCCCCTCTCCATTTCCAATCTGCATGACTGCAAGGCAGCAGCCATGACGAGTGCACAAGCCTATATGGACACAACAAAGGCCAGGATGAGTGATGAGCTGATGGCCCTGACTCTCTCACTACTCTCCCCATCCAGGGCTCTCCACGTCCAGGTGTGTGCAGGAGGCCGTGATGAGTGGTGAGCCAATGGCCATGATCGGCACGCTAGCCTCTGCAGGCGCAGTCAGTTTTAGGGCCACAGTGGACATCTCCCTTGTGTGGACCATTTAGACAGCAGGTATGCAGGCAGCCAAAGATGAGCATACAGGCCTGCATGGTGAGCTTGGTGCCTTTCTTGCTCAGTTCTCGAAGCTTCTTTCCTTAATTGGCTTACCATGTTTGTTTTTTGATAAAAAATGAACACCACACCGCAATAACCAAAACAAAAGTTTGTGGCATTTGTTTTTCTGGCAACAACTTCAGTTCACAAGTTCTGAAAGCTGAAACATTTCATGACCAATGAAACTGAACAGAACAAACCAAACAAACTGAATACTTAGCTCTAATTCCAAGCATCCTAGATTCATGCTCTCATCATTGTGTCCTTGATGTAGCAATTCTTTTACGCTTCTATTTGCCATCAGTTTGACTTTTGACGGGACCCAGTAGTGTGGTAGTGGTGGGTGTCCAGTTGTGATGCCACCCAGGGGTGGGGAGCCAGGCCTGTTTGTCGTCTGTCTCAGCTTGACACTGTGTTTGTTTTAAACACCAATGAGAAATCACTGTTTGCACTGTTCCAACAAAGTACTGGCCCCCAGACTGTAATGGTACTGACCCTGGCGCAGTTCCAATCTAGCTCTCCCCCCTGACACCATCAACTAGGGTTCAAACCCTGTGTCTCACCAAAAAAAAGGGGGAGCTGGGTGAGTTATGCTGCTTTCCAAGTGTTTCTAGGTGGCAGGTCTTTGGTCCCTTTCTTGAGGGAGGTCTTTCCCATGGGAGTTTTTTTTAACATGTCAGAAATCACCATTTCTAAAACCAAGGATTTGTAGCAATTGTAATTGTTGCTGCAAAGGTTTGAACAGCGCAATTTTTTCCTCATTTTGTTGGTAGTCACTTTACATTCTGCTGTGAAGATGAGACTGATTTTGAAGATTTAGTGCCTTTATATATACAAAGTTTGCATAACTGGTATCATGCTTACATGCTTTACTTTTTGTTGGTAGGTCAAAAGCTAGCTTTGGTTGTTGTAAAACCATCTGTTGCTCTTGCTAACCTGAAAAAAGTTATCATTTATGTACATTACGATGACTAGGATATAATTGTTCTTGCTCTTTCTAATTTCCTTGCTCTTGATGAACAAGATTGCTGTTGGTAGCTAATAATAGTGACATTCTTTTGTCTTGCTTGTTTGTATTAGAAGGATAAAAAGGATGGCACCACAGAATGTCTGTTGGGACTAGTAGAAGTGAAAAGAATTGCACCACAGAATTTGCCATTTCCTTGAACTGCTACGATGCTGCATTCAGGGATCGAGAAGACTACTCTAATTGGCATCTTACTTGCGATTTTGTTAAAAATAGATACTCCTATGAAAACTATTGGGTAATATGACCATCTTATATGTCATAATTTGGGTCAGACTCCTCGCGACAACTCTGGTGACGAAGATTGAGATGATCTTTCTTGATTGCCGTTACAAGATGTTGAGCCTATGGTCTTTTGTTGTAATACACTTTGTTATCTTCAAAAATTTTGTGGAAGTTGCTATATTTCAGGTGTATGAATTTTCAGATGGTTCAGGCAACAAAACTCACAAGAAATAGTTCATAATTTTTTCTCTAGTCGAAAAATAATAAAATTATTTAGCGGCGCACACGCTTGCCATGAGCTCATGCATGATTTGCAGCATGTGTACCCCCCCTAAGGTTCACGAATCATGACTGAGGCGTTTACGTCTGACCATATGAAGCAAGTGATAGGCAATATGATTACTCTTGGTCTCTTGCGATGGTTAGCATCGACAATGTCGTTTTGGAGAATACATAATTCAGTGAAAGTAATCTCAGAACCATGTAAGTATGATATAAGTCAGCTGGCGCAGCACGAATGTCGACTTTCAAGGTTTTGATGTGCTAAACAAACCGGAGCAGCTTTCGGCCGGCGTCGTTGAAGAACGCCCCCACCGCTGCCCACTCCTCCAGCAGCACCTCCTCCGTCCCATCCCTGCAGATAGGCGGGAAGAAGAGCCAGAACGCTGTGCCGGCCACGAACACCACCACGCACAGCGTGGCCACGGGTCGTGGCGGCGGCCGCCACCCGCACTCCGTCCACCGCCGCGCGCACGACTCCTCGGCGACACAGCACACGCCATGGAGCAGGAAGAAGGCCGCCATCTCACCGGTGGGTGGTCGCAGGGCGAGGTAGTAAATCATGACCTCGTGCATCAGCCCGGACACGAGGAACGTGGCCAGCACGGCCGGTGCCTTCCCGGCGCGCGCGCGCATGGGGTCGTAGACCGACGGCCGGAGGATGGCCGACACCATGAGGTTCCACCGCCGTCCCCAGAAGTCACGCAGGGACGACGCCAGGTACGGCCTGTCGAACTGCGGCTCCACCTCCATGCCGATAGCGCCGCCGGCTGCCGCGATGCACGGGAGGAGGAAGTCCAAGAAGCAGTACATGTGGACGCCGTACAGAGCGAGGCGGATGTAGAGATGCAGCTGGTCCACGTACTGGTACGCATGGAGGAGTGCGGCGATGACGGCGACCTTGACCGCGCAAGAGACGAGGGAGACCGATTTGGGCCTGCACGCTGCTGCTCCGTCTGCGCCGGTGCCGATGCCGCAGCGTCTCAGCTTAACGGGGAGCGCTGTGGTGAAGACGAACGGGAGAACGGGGAGCGCGGGGTCGAGCGGGCCGCGGTCGACGGCCAGGAGGACGACCTTGAACACGCCGAGCCACGCGAGGAAGAAGCCTGCAACTCCCCGGATGATTGCAGAGGAGAAGGCGAAGGGAGCCGCGGCAAGGAAGGCGACCACTGGGAGCAACGACGCGAGGCGGAGGAGGCCGGGGCGGAGCCACGAGGACGCGGCGCGCGCACACCGCCGCCACCGCGACAGCCAGGGACACCATGGGGATGCTGTCCCGCAGGAGCTCCATGTTTTTGCCGCAGTGCGCAGTGGCCGCGTGGGCCATCGAGCTCAAGTTGCCAATATCCGGCGATAATAAAGTATGGTCCTCGACTCTTCGTGGAGGTCAGCGCGTCGCATTCGAGATTCGACGCACGCGATCGCGAGTGTATGACAAAACTTATAGTACATCCGCACCGTTCTCACCGCATTTAAAAAATATTGATTGGTGTGCTTACCACCGAGCGACACATCATGTTCCGTGTCGCGCTTCAAAATCCCTGCAGCATTCTCATCGCATTTAATCAGTCCAACCTGCTCACCCACTGTCCGTCGGTCACCGCGCTCACTACACCAGCGAGCCGATGGAAACACCCCGGCCCGCCACACAAGGTTAATCAACAAATCATCTTTCGACATTGCTCTCCAAAGTCTGGTTAGAGCAGTAGTAGGAGCAGCACCCATGGCGGCGGAATCCTGGCCTTGTGGCTGGCCTCCCCGCCGCAGCGTCGGCCTGGGCGCCCGCGCTCAACCTGCCGATCTGCCGACAAGGTATGGTGCTCGTGGAGCCCAGTTTGGAGCATCACATTCGCCGGCCATTAGCGAGTGTACATTATACATTCAATAATTGTACACATGGCTGCAACATTGTCACGGCACTGCATTTAAAAACCGGGATCTGAATCAAGCCACCGTGCTCACCACATATGAGCAAAATACACATCGTATTTCGTGGTCGCACTACAAAGTCTGCCAGCAGAGAGCAGAGATCACCCAGATCTAGTAGTAGTATAGTACAGGGTCAGGATTAGTAGTTATTTACGGTACAAGACATGGGGTCACTAGATAATTATTGTTGAGAATTTTTTTAAAGTCTGTTGTTCAAATGCCATCGTACCAATTCACGCGGCAGAGGCTAAAGAGAACTTTTTAATTTCCCACCTTCGGCTGAGAAATGACAATGGTACCCTTAATTAACATTTGATTGAATAGACCACAAAATTTGGGACATACCTATTAAGGAAGGATAGTATCTGATTTCCCTACTAAATAACATAGGAACTTCAAATATTTGATCTATTTTTTCCCTAAATGCCTCAACCACTATGGAAGAGCAAGAAAATCAAAAGCCAAATTAAGTAATTAATCTATCAATAAACCCTTTAAAAGATGTTAGAAGTAGCATTTACTTGCCTTCAAGAGTCTCATTCTCCAAAGGAATACAAAACAAAACCTTCACCTCATAGATTTGTGTTTTATGAAAACTTTCACAAGCTTGTCTTTTGTTCCTCTTGGGGTTATTATAGTGTTGAAATAGTAAAGGTGGTTCTAATTACAGTTACGTCAAGAAATGTGTTTCTAGAGATGTCTAGGAATCCAAGCCGCCTCTGGAAATAACCATTTCTAGAGATTCTAACTATATCTAAAAATGAACATTTTTAGAAATGATTAAGATTCCCATTGCCTCCAAAAATGTATTTCTAGAAATAACTAGGTTAGTGGGGCTCTACAACACATCTATATAGGTGGCTGTAAACTCAGCTATTTCTACCTAAAATAAGGTTGTTGCTAAAATTCAATTATGGAGTAGTGAGAATTAGTGAGTTGCTTGAGGCATGAGTAATACTGATACTTTATAAGACTCTATGAAACTCTACCTCAATATAAACTGCTGGTGGGTATAGCGACTTCCCCTTTGTAAACTGTTGGTGGAAATAGTGATCCTAAAAATTGTGAAACTGTACCTATTATTGTACAACATCTACTTTATTAAAAAAGTACAATTGCATCTCATCGTTGGGGAAGAAGTATTTATTTCTGGTCCGAATAGTGATGCAAATTATTTTGATAATGTAGTGACCAAATTGGTGCTGGTCATTGTTTTGTCGAACAAGTGGGGCAGACAAATAACATGAGCTTTAAACCCGAACTTGTCTAGCACAGAGCTAAAGAAGCACTGCCATCACTTGTATTTGGAGTTGATCACAGAGGTGGAGCTCCTCATACTGCAAGGTGGAGCAATTGCCCCACCTACCTCTAGCGAGGAGGACCCCAACCCCCTCTTCTTCATCTCAGATGGCGACTCCATCAGGCATAGAGGCAGGTAGTGGTGTGGCACGTCCGCATAAGCAACAAGACGGACTACTCGAGTCATGGGCCAACTTTGAGGGGTGAACCTAAAAGGCCAAGTGCTAACACACAGTAGGGGTCCTTATGTCCATGGTTGTTCCATGAGAACCATCTTTACTGGATTGTTTAGCTAGCTTACTGTGGGAGTTCAATTAGCAAAGTAAAATTACATAGTTTCATATCAAAGGGATAAGGCTTTTATGTGTGCGCTTTGTGATTGACTGTATACTTACTTTCTCCCAAAACAATCAATTACTAGAATAATGCTAAATTAAAATAGCTTAAGTTTGATCAACATTATATAAAATCACAACAACATACATTATACCAAATAAGTACACTACAAAATATATATATTTAATGATGCATCTAGTGATACTAATTTGGGGTAGCAAATATTGATTCTTTCTGATTATAAAGTAGGTCAACCATTAAATAGTTTCACTTAGGACAACGTTGAAAAGTTGATTTAATTTGAAACAAGGGGTATTAAGCGCTTCTGTAACTGAAGTGTCTTTGCAATTTTTATGTGCCTATATATAAGTATAAAGAAATCAAAATCCAAACGGTTGTGACCCGTGAAGTGCCGTTAGCGGCGACATCATCTCCGTACGCGGCCAGTAGAACGCCTCCAACGGCACGGACTTCGGCATGGTCAGCCCGGACGCTTCCGTCATGTCGACCTCCTCATCTCCGATCCTCCTCCACTCGAAGCACTGCACAAGCGTGCCCAGCGCAAGACCGACCATGTTCACGGCGAGGCCTTCGCCGGGGCACCGCCGCCGCCCCATCCCGAATGGAAGCATCCACTTGCCGTCGCTCCTCCCGCCCTCAAACCTCTCGGGCGAGAACCTTTCCGGCTCCTCCCACACGCACGGGTCCCTGTGCATGGCGTGCACGTTGACGAGGAGCATCGTGCCCGCCGGGATGTCGTAGCCGCCGACGGAGCAGTCGGAGGCCGACTCGTGCGGCGCTAGGAGCGGTGCGACGGGGTGGAGGCGCAGGGTCTCCGTGACGATGCACCTGAGGTAGGGAAGGTTTGGCAGGTCGGCTTCCTCCAGGATGCGCGCTGTGCCGACGACCTCGTCGATCTCGGCTTGAGCCTTGGCCATGGCGGCGGGATGATTCAGTAGCAGCGCCATGCCCCACTCGATGGTGCCCGACGAGGTATCAGTTCCAGTTTGCAAGATGGACTGTTTAATTCGAGGCAAAGATTGGACATGTATCAGTCAGGATTACGAGTCAAGTGCATGATCGTTAACTTATTTTAATTTAAGTTTCTCTAGTTGTGATTGTTTATTTTTTGTTTTCTTTTTTTTTCCTTATTATGCATTCGAACCTGAATGTATATAGCCCACTGAAAAAAATAATGGTAATGTAACTGACAAATTTGCTATGGAGAAATCCAAAAGTATTCTGAGTATGTTTAGCTATTTGTTTTCACACCGTTGAAGTAATATACTACTAGCATGTACTAAACACATCGCAATCATGGATGTGTACATGTATGGCTGTATGCACTGGCCATGCCACACTGATTTTCTTTGATTTGCATTCACTAAACAATTAACTAAATTAAATAAAGCTTCCTATCTTCACCTCAGGTCTTGTTTGAGTTTTATTAAACAGTGGTGGTATGATGTTGGACGCGAGCGCGAGCAGCCATGATGGCCTGTCATTGTCGTGCTCGTGCATCAACCGTCCATTCACTAAACAATTGACTAAATTAAATAAACCCTCATATCCCCACCTCAAAGATTTGACCATATAATTTCTAATGTCTAAACACATGCCTACCTCCATCCCAATGACCTGGTCGATCATGATACTATGTTATTCTAAACATGTGGGTAGGCTTGTTAATTGTTGTTACGCACCAAGTAATTCTGTAAATCCTACACCCTGTAAAATCCACCACAGCCGTTGCTATGTTTAATTGAGATTCAGTTTCTTCCACTATGCAACTCATTACTGTCTCTAATTCTTGCAAGTTGCAGTAGGATTTGCAGAACAGAGTAGTAACTCACCAAGCAGAGCGCTCTGATGACCTTGTCGCTGTACGCCTCAGGGTCAGATGCCTGCATCTCCAGCAAGTCGCCGACCATCGTCTTCCCCATCTCCCTCCCCCCCGCGGCGGCCGCCCGGTGCTCGTCGATAAGCCGCTGCGCCCACTCGTTCCGCGCCTTGGACAGCCTTATCGCGCGCTTGTTCGCGCCGCCGATGTCCACCAGCGCGAGCACCGGCACGAAGTCCTGCAGGTTGGATGCCCCGTGCATCGCGAAGTACTCGCGGACCATGGCACGGAACCGCTCGGCCTTCTCCGACTCTACCGCCGCGCCGTCGCCGTAGTACCGCTTCCCAGCGACTACCCTCGCGACAGTGTTCAGCGCCAGCTCGAACGCGCGTGCCTTCACGTCGCAGCGCACGGGCCTGGATGCGTCGGCCCCGGCGGCGGCCTGGAAGAGCCGGCGCACCATGTCACGGACCTCGCTGGCGCGGACATCGGCGGAGCGGAGGACGCGGTGCGAGGAGAGGACGTCGACGGTGGCGATGCGTCGGAGGTTGCGCCAGTTGGGCCCGTAGCTCGAGGAACCCAACGTGGTGTAGTCGTTGGAGAGATGGCGGGCGGAGGGAAGCCGCGGGCGGTTGGCGAAGGTGACGTCGTGGGTGGTGAAACACCCCTCGCCGACAGCGGGGTCGGCGACGTGGAACACGCGGCGGGAGCCGAACCGGAGGAGGAGAACCGGTCCGTGCTGCGCCGCAAGAGCGGACAGCGTCCGGTGGAGCGGCTTCTTTAAAAGGTGCAGGTGGCCGATGATGGGCAAGGACGGCGGGCTCGGTGGGAGGCGACAGTGGCACTTCTTGTTCTGGATGAGGTTGTGCAGGAGGAGGAGAAAGAGGGCCGTGGCTAGTGAGAGAACGAAGAAGGAGGAGAATGTCGTCGCGCCCACCATGGTTGGATTGGATCCTGGAGGCCCGAGCTGGGTGGACGGGATGGAAATGTGTGGACCAAATCATATCAGTCGCCCAATTGAGCATCTCCAGACCCGCGCTAAACAAACATTAAAAATCTGCTTAGCACAACCAGCTGGCAAAGCAACTATGAACGTAATAATCACCTTGATGACGACATGACACATTCAGATACAACCATTGATTATAAGGTGAGCTTGTTTAGTGATTTTTGGTGTAACTCACTTGGTTCCACATGTACATGTTCCTATTTGCTTGTAGGTACAAATATTTCTCAAAGTGCAGGGCAATCAAGATTCATCAGTAACCCGATAGTACCTCGTTGGAAAGGCCGTAACTCAACCATCCGGGGTGCGATTGAGGTCAATGAGTACTTGATGGAAAGCTTATTTGATAAGCTTTCAAATAAATCAGGTCTCATCTCAATATTACATTGGCAAGACTTCCAAATCATCAAGGACATTCTATCACCGTTCTTTGTCGGGAGCTACATCATTGTCATGGGTGGATATTCACACTTGGGACCTTGGCCCAAGTTGGAGCACGTTCCGAGAAGATAGAAAACACACCAAGAAAGCCCTTGGACGTCCTCCTCCTTGGCCACCACCTTAGGAGGCCAGCAAGGGCGTCCAAGCCAAGCCAGAGGCCCAGTCCAACTCGAGTTCGCGTCAGTCTCGGCCTTCAGGACCAGCAAGCGATAAATCGGACGCCCAGGACACATCCGAACTCCGTTTTTGATGATCCATATATGGATGGAAAGATAATTTCATAAGCTAACTAATGGCTTTGGTTTGAGGTCCAAATTCCATCGGAGTCAACGGGAATCGTCGAAACAAGTGAGCGTCCAGAATCTGTTTGGGCGTTGCATTGCTATCTTTTGGGCCGTCGGGCCATATAACGTATAGGCCCATGAGGAGGACGTGAATGAGGGTGCTTGCATGTCCCTTAGACCATATAATCAGTAGCCGCCGCCTACGTTAGGGTTTGGGTTTTGCTTTAGATTGTCTGTCATCGAGCGATCGCCGTTATCGGTTTGTGAAACCCCACGTTGAGATCTTAATCATATATACGCAATTGTCACTTCACTTGAGTTGCGTATTATCTTGTTCTTGCTTGTGTTCTTCGATTCGCAGCCGGATTAGCCTTCTTGGTGAGGTCAAACGGATTGTGACACGGTTGATAACCAGAGGAGACGTGGTGCTAAGGTTGCAGGGTTCGAGTCTTTGTGATCTGAAGCCGGATCGGTGTGTCGCTCTCCGACCAAATCGATAGTTATCTTGAACTTGACGGAAGATCGGGAATCACGTCCCCATCAAGTGACGGAAGATCGGGAATCACGTCCCCATCACACCTAGTAGAGAAATTGAATGTAGAAACACTCTTGTGCTTAATATAACTACCGAGCATGTAGAAAACCAAGATATGGTAATGATGGGAAGGGGGCACCAAAGGACGGTGAGATGGGGATGCACAGAACTAAGGCAAGACTAACATCTCTCTTGCAAGTGATACAAAGGCAATAGGGTCTAGCCAATTAAAAAAAGCAGCAAATAATTATGAAGCACACAGATGGACATTGATCTTAAGGAGGAGGATCTACTGGGTGAGGAAGTAAGTGATGCAGTGCGTGATTCGTGGGAGTTAGATAGGTTATTCGGTGGATGCTGCTTCTCTGATACCTTCAGGATCGTTAGCTCCTGCACGGTTGTAGCAACGATCATCACAGTCTGTGAGGTCAGGTGGTAAGATGGTTTCATGTGATGATCTAGGCTCCGTTTGGCACGGCTCCACTTCACTAGTGAAGTTATTTATTTCGGCTTCAGCTCCATGAACAGCTCCATAGGTAGAGTTGGAGCCATTTTGGTAAATCGTTTGGCAAAACAGCTCCATGCATGAAGTTTCTTAAAATATGCTCTCACATAACGCCATGCGGGATGAGGTGAAGCCAGGTGAAGCTACTATTTTTGGCTCCATACCACCTCAAAGCTCTGTGAGAGCACGATTTAAAGGGCTTCATAGATGGAGTTGTTTTATTTTACCCCGTTTGGCATAAAACAGCTCCAAACGGCTCCTGAAGCCGGTGAAGGAGCTGTGCCAAACGGGGCCCTAAGAGGTAAAGAGAAGAGCCAGCAGCAGCAGCCCATGACACAGATACAGGTAGTGGCAGGTATGGGGCTGGTATTTTTGAAACCCACAACCAGAAGCCTTCTATTCTACTTAGGGAATTAGATGGGGTGATACAGATTGATGGAACATCAAATGGTGTCCTTCTATTTGAAGGTCAGCACATAGGGGATGCTCTTGATGCTATGGTCAATGCCAGAGTGTCAGCGAATGGTGAGTTAAATAATGTACTGAAAAGTGTTATGACCATGGCAGTCTTGTCTGATGGAGAGTTGACTCTAGTTCGGCTCTGCAAGAGGAATGTGGATGTGGCTGATATACACTCTGTTGAGAAGACGGAGAAAAGAGTTTCCATAATAAATCTCGAAACTCCCTAAGGTAATGAAAATACAGTACTTAATTCAATACGTTCTTTCTCTAGTGATTGTATTGAGAAAAAATAATGGGTAATAAAGGATGATAGAAAAAGAAAGATTGACATCCTCATATGTTCTTAATTTATCTGATAAAGAAATTGAATTAGAAGAGGATAAGATAGATCCATCCTGATACTGCCACCATCAGTTGACACCATGGTGACTTGACGGGGGACGTAATAGACGATAATAGTGTTAGCCTTGATGCAGTACTTGCTGGCATACCCTCAAGGTGGCAAAAAATACAATTAAAGAAAATATTTTATAGAAGGGTGTCAGCAAAGAAAAAAATGTTCTAATGAAAGGGATCTTCTGGAACTGTAGGGGTCTACGCGACTAAGCTTTTAGACAATGTGGCTGAAGATTCGAGACTTGATTTTATAGCTCTGTCAGAAAACAACCGAAATAGTTTTTCGACTCAATGTCTGAAAAATTTATATGTGGGAGCTGATTTTGTTTGGCATTGGCGAAGTCCTCGGAGTATGCCTGGGGATGCTAACGGGGATAAATCAAGATTGCTTTGAGGTAGAAAATATTATCGATGGGGATTATTATATAAAATTTGTCTTAAGAAACAAGGTAGACGCTAATCGATGTGCCCTCTTGTCGGTCTATAGCACAGCTCAGGAAGAACACAAAGAGAACTTTTTATCTGAGTTAGTTCATGCTTGCACTAGCTATGGCGATCTACCTTTTATAGTAGGGAGGATTTCAATATAATTCGGAATCCATAAGGAAAAAATTAATTCAAGGTATAATAATAAATGACCACTTGTTTTCAATTCTACTAAAAATTGAATTTAAGGGGGTAGAAAGTTTACTTGCGCTAATTATGCTAAAATTCCAACTTTTGAAAAGTTAGACAGTATCTTGGTGACAACTAAGTGAGAAGAGAAATTTTCATTGGCTACTGTTTAGGCTCTCACCCGAGAGGTTTCTGATCACACACCATTTTTACTTGATGGAGGGGAACCATCTCACAGAGGCAACACTAGGAATTTTAAATTTGAATTAGGGTGGCTAATGAGAGATTTTTTATTTGGTTAAGGAGGTGTGGGAATCCAAGAATAGAAGTAGAACACCCTTGGAATGGTGGCAATAAAAAATTAGAAGACTGTGATGTTTCCTTAGAGGCTAGGCTTGAAATTTAGTATCTCAAAACAAGAAACATAAACTAGACCTTTTGGGGAAAATAGATGCCCTTGACAGAAAGGCTGAGACAAGAGGATGACGACTGATGGCTAGATGATGATTGCCATATGTACATTTTTTATGGCACAGATTTTGCACGGTGGAAATACCATATGCTTGATCATTTATGTGCAATGGGTCCCAAAGCGTGGTGGATCATTGTTGTTGGCTTTACTCAAGATACTTTAGATGAGAGCAATCTAACTCAAGATCAAGAGGATTACTTATAACTTGATGCATGCGCCCTTAATTATTTAACATATGCTTTGAGTGAGAATATTTTTAGACGTACGTGGGACATGAAGAGTGTTTATGATTTATGGATGGCACTTCAAACTCTATTTGGTGACTCCTCCAAGGAAGATGATAAAAAATTCAAAAGGAAGGATGATCATAAGGAGGAGGTACATGAGGATGTTGAGTATATCCACTACACGGTGATTGTGGAAGATTGCTCACCTCGTGGTCAAGTGATGATGATAAAAGATTCCCACACTTTGACAAGGTTGATGGTGATGATGGTTCATGCTCTGGCTATAAAAGTGATACTACTACAAGCCCATCCACAACATCACATCGCTTCATGTCATAAGGTATTAAATTGCAATGTGGTTGATCATATTAATTTGTATGATGAGCTTATTAGTAGATTTATTAGCATGACCATATTCCCCTGGGAAAGATAGCCTGCCTTTGCTCCATTATCCTGTTTGCTTCTTAGATTGAAGTAGAAACATATGGACAAAAATATATATTAGAAATAATCAGGAGTACCAAGCACCTTGAGATAAATTCTTAGAAAAAACTTTTTTAAAATAAGCAAGATAGTAGGACTGCAGGTTTACCCAGGTATGGTGTTGAGAAATAAATTGTGCTAAAAAAATGCTCCCACATAAAAGATGTGGAAGCTGATATATAGAGGAGGGATACAAGTTATTTGCTAACTTCTTTTATTAATTTGTTGAAGTAAACTTTTTTATTTTTATTATAAATTAATATAGTGAGTTGTTTTACCAAACTTCTAGACAAGCTCTTGGTTTGTCACTAGGGATGAAAATGGTATAGATATTTTCTGATCGTATTCGAGACCAAATTCATTTAGAGGGGTTTAGATTCGTGCGTATTCGAGTTCGGATATTAAACATCCAGTACCATATCCGTATCTGAATACTCAAATCATATATTTATGATGTCAATATCCAATCGTATTTTTTGGGCATGGTTGACATTATCTGTATTCGAATCCAAATCCAGACAGAAATATGAAAACAAATATGGTATTAATGATATCTGTCCGTATTCGATATGTTTTCACCCGTGCTTACACTAAGAAATCGCAAAGCTATCACCCTAACACTTAGTGACCGTACTAAATTCAACTTCTATTAACAGCATCATTGGGAGTTTGTTCCGTATGTCTCATCCGTTTTTCAAGACAGAAATGGACCTAGGATTTTTTTTTGCCATAATTTTATTAGCAATTTTAAATGAACTTCATAAGGATTTATTTGGTTACTAGTTCGCTTTCAACCATGCACTCACAAAGAAGACGCAGAACGCGTCACCGAAGCAAATCTAGAAGCAAAGAACAAGAACGCGGCGAGGTCCACCTCCAGCTCTGACCTGCCCGGCTGCCCCCGTCTTCGTCTTCTTTTCTCAAATTCCCAATCCTCTTTCAACGCCTCATCTTCCTGGATCACCCAGCGGGGGACGCCGGTGTGTTGCTCGCTCCTCCTCCCTGGTTGCCCGTGGCAGCCGCGCCGGAGGCGGCGGAGGCGGGGGAACCATGTACAGATCGGCGGGGGTCGCGATGGCGTGGAACGTGTTCCGGTTCTGCACGGCTCTCCGCGGGCTGGGTTCCATCATGATCTTGCTCGTCCTCGCCATCGTCGGCGTCACCTACTACGCCGTCGTCCTCTGCAACTACGGCCCCGCCCTCCTCACCGGCGGCTCCGCCACTCTCGCCGCGCTCGCCGTCCTGCTCCTCTTCCACTTCCTGGTGCGTATCCTCACGTAGCTAGGGGAGGGGATTCGGATGTGAAAGGTTCCTCCTCCGTGCGAAATATCTGCTCTTTTGGTGGAGAAGATGCTAATATCAGCAGGATTGGGTATCATGGGGTGCCGATCTTAGTTGTAGGGAGCAATTATATCGTGCGGATTTTTTTATATTGATGAATGGGACTGTCTTGATTCGGGTACAATTATTGTTTTACTAATATGGTTGCTGGCAGCATGGTAGATTTGTGTAAAATAGAGGATACGTCAAATGTTAACATGCGCCAATTATACTGCATGAAGTTTGATAAGAAAATAAAGTTTTCCAGATGATCTGATCAAATGCATTTGAGCACTACTGGTGCTTTGTGTACAAACATAGTTAACTGTAAACCACTAGTACAGTTATCTTACATCCTTTTCTCTCTCTGTTTTGTTTAGTGTGCTAATAAGATAATTTACTTCCTGTTTTGCAGCTTGCTATGCTTTTGTGGAGTTACTTTTCAGTCGTGTTTACTGACCCTGGTTCTGTTCCACCAAATTGGAATCTTGATTTTGATGTGGAGAGAGGAGAAACTGCTCCTCTAGCGAGCTCAGAGTTCAGTAGCCAGATGAACTCACAGCAATCTGTGGCTCTTGGCAATACACCAAATCCAAGGGTTAGGTACTGTAGGAAGTGCAACCAGCTGAAGCCACCTCGGTGCCACCATTGCTCTGTTTGTATGTATATGGTTTAATCTTTAGGATCAGCTTTATGTTTTACCAGCTGTCATGAACCGATCAATCTAATATCTTTTTGTGTGCTTATGCGTCCACATGATTTCAGGTGGAAGATGCGTTCTTAAGATGGATCATCATTGTGTGTGGGTTGTTAATTGTGTTGGGGCGCTGAACTACAAATACTTTCTTCTCTTCCTGGTATAATACTATACCTGAGATATGCTCCTTTTTGAGTAGGAAGATAGATTGAACTTTGGATTTCAAAGTTTAGTTGATGTATTAAGTTTTTTTTGAAGAACTCGGCCAGTGGTGTAAGACAGCCCCATGGTATTGCACTAAGGCCAGTCTTAGTTGGGGTTTCATCCTTATTTATTATGGTGACACATCAACAAAAGTGATGAGATGGCAAGCAAATTAAGAGAGAGAGATGTGTATTATCCGCATGAAACTCAATTGACACGGTTTCCTAGTGAATGAAAGTACATCTAAACCTGCATTGAGAGTATTCTAGTACTTGACTTAAATAATATTGAAAGTAGCTACATTGTTCATTTGGCACATTTGGTGGCTTATGAAACCGTGAGATGAAACTATGCATTGAGAGTGGTTATTTCATTCATCAAACAAAACTTGTAAAGCTGATGTGGCACTCTTCGAAACAGTGCAATGAAACACACCACCCAGAAAGACCTTGGATCTAGGCCTGACTGCTATAGGGCCACACTACCCCTCTATTATTTTTGGGTTGTTAGTGAGGGGCCTTTATTTTCGTGCCACCAGGGTTTGAAGTTTGAATCGTGGCTGGCAGCTCCCTAACTTGGCTTCTGACGAGCTAACTGTTACAGTATGAAAGCATTGGGCATGTCTTAAGTTTCATTATGCAGGAAGTGTATCTAGCTCAACTGGTTGGGTGGGAAATGTGGTCATGCACCTAACTTGATAGGTTCAAGTCCTTTCTCAGCTTAAATTTGTGTGCTTATTTTCTCCTTAGTGTCAGGTTTTTTAAAAAAGTTTTATCATTGAATGATCAAATTATTGGCAAATTGCCATTTCCTGTAAAGGCTATAATGCTAACAGGATATGCAATGTTTGTCTTAAATAATAAATTGATTTTATTCTTTTCTTTTGTGCAGTGTTCCACATGTTTCCATAAGGTTTGAATGTAAAACTAAATATATCATTGCTTGATGAATTGTTTTGATGTACTAAGTAGTATATCAGTTTCTGATAGATAAAATCTTATAACATGTGTGAAATATTAGTGTTGGAATTTCTGATGATTCATTATTGGGCATAACCCTAGACCATATAGTCTCATACATGGGCCTCATGGGCTTAGCCTCATGGGCCTAATACACACATACTCCAATACCCCCCAATGATCGAACTACCGGGCGGCGGAGTTCCGGCCCCGGACATGAAAAAAGTACACACACGAGCCCCCCACGGACACAACTAGCCACTGGTGATGTTGAGGCTGGAGCGAAACTCGGTGAACGCCGAGGTTGAGAGGCCCTTAGTGAAGATATCGGCGAACTGGGAGGTGGTTGGTACGTGGAGGACCCGCACCTCGCCGATAGCAACCCGATCACGGACAAAGTGAAGGTCGATCTCCACATGTTTGGTCCGTTGGTGCTGAGCGGGGTTGGTGGAGAGGTAGACCGCACCGGCGTTGTCGTAGTAGACCAACGTGCTCCGGTGGAGAGGGCTATGGAGCTCTCCAAGGAGTTGCCGGAGCAGGGGAGGCCTCGGCCACGCCATTGGCGACCGCGCGGTACTCAGCCTTAGATTGGAGCGGGAGGCCACCGGTTGCCGCTTGGGACGACCGGGACACAGTTGCCGCCCAAGAAAGGCAGCGTAGCCGGAGGTGGAGCGCCGAGTATCCGAGGCAGCCACCCCGGTCGGCGTCCGTGTAGACAACCATCTCGGTGGAGGAGGACCGCCCGGTGGAGGAGCAAGCCATAGTCGGCGGTACCCGGAGGTAGCGAAGAAGGCGCTTGAGAGCGGTGAGGTGAGGCTCAGGGGATCATGCATATGGAGACACAAGCCGCTGAGCTGCGTAGGTGATGTCCGGCCCGGGTGAAGGTGAGGTCTTTGAAGTGCACCGGCAAGACTCAGATAAGCGGTAGGATACATCCTTTGGTGTACCCTCGGTCTCCCGACGGCTTGCCTTGTGTGTCAACCGGAGTGGAGCGAGGGGTTGCGGTCGGTCATCGGCTCGCTCCGGGATATCAAGAGTATGCCCATTTGGTGAAGAAGTAACCCTGCGGGATGGGAGGGTGGTGACCCCAAGGAAGTGGTGGAGCACACCCGGATCCTTCATAGCAAAACTCTGGCGAAGAGAGGTGATGATGCGGCGAAGAAGTGACTCATTTGGAGGTGTGAGGACAATATCATCAACATAGAGTAGCAGTGCGCGGTCTCGGCTCCATGGTGATGATAAATAAAGTGAGGTGTCGGACTTGGCCTCCACAAACCCCGGTGTCGGGAGGAAAGCAAACAAAACCGATGGTTCCACGCCAGGGGAGCCTCGCTTGAGGCCGTAGAGACTTGTTGAGTCGGCGGACCATGTCGGGCGAGAAGGATCAACAAAGCCCGCCCGGCCGACTGCAAAGACAATTGTCTCGGTGAGAAGACCATGGAGAAAAGCATTCTTGACGCCCAGTGGTGCACGGGCCGAGCGAGTGAGAGCCGGTGAGAGCACCGTGCGGACGGTGGCCGGCTTGACCACATTGTGGCTGAAAGTCTCATCATAGTCGACCCTAGGTGGGCGCCGAGTGAAGCCCAGGAGAACCCAAGCCGAGCCTTGTACCTCTCGAGAGTGCCATCAGCCGGCGCTTGTGTGTCAAGATCCACTTGCGGTGACAACATTGGAGCCCGGCGGACGGGGCACCGATCCCAAGTCTGGTTGGCGGGGAGGGCTGCGTACTTCTCTTCCATCGCTATCGGGCGCCAATGGGGGGGTCGGACAAGGCCTCGCGGACGGAAGAGGGTACGGGAGAGACTGCGAGATGGCCGGGCGTCGCCGCAAGGCCCGGGGCTGCGGGGTACCAGCCGCGTGTCGTGTCACCATATGGTGAACATGACGCGGTGTCGTCGAAGAAGCGGTGGGTGGTACACCGGCGTCCACGACACAGGCAGCGGTGGCGTGGGCGGCGTCAGCGTCGCAGCGGAGAAGGAAAGCCGCCGGTGTAGGGAGATGACCCGGGAAGAGGGGCCCAGTGGTGACGGCGGGCGGGGGCCGGGCACGGCGCCGGTAGGCAGCGCCGGCGGGCCTGGCAGCGCAAAGTGGGGCGGGAGTTGAGGCCGGGACCCGCGTCGGGCCGCCCCGGAAGACGGCGGCGGCGGTGGCGGCGCTGTCCGCACGACAAAGCGGGTAGACGAAGCGCCCTACCGGGCAAAGCGCGCGCAGGTGGTGCCGAGTCGGCGGCCCGGGATCCGCGTCGGGTGCGGTGACGGGGGGCGGCCGGAAGGGACCCCTCGATGCCCGGGCAGGGAGCAGGGCTAGAGGAGTCACCGGTAGGTGTCGAGCCGGGGCACGGTCCCGTCGAAGAGGACGGTGTAGCGGTACTGCGGGGAGACAAGTGTAAAGGTGGCTCGACCACCGTGTCAATGGGAAACAACAAGGAGAGGTCAGACTCCGGAGTGGAGGTGGGTGTGGTGGTGGTGGAGTAGGGGAAGACGGACTCATCAAACACCACATGGCGAGAGATGAGGACCCGACGAGAGGTGAGGTCAAAGCATCGGTACCCCTTGTGATCCGGGGGAGTACCCGAGGAAGACACGGAGGAGTCGATCGGGGAGCCGGCTTGTGCGGCGGCGGTGGCTATGGTGTTAGGGTAACACGCACACCCGAAGACTCGAAGGTGATCGTACCGAGGAGGGGTACCAAAGAGAGCGTGGTGTGGTGTGGGAGCTGAGCAAGCGGCGGAAGGAAGACGGTTTAGAAGATAGGTAGCGGTGTGTAAACTCTCGGAGAAGCGAAAGCGAGGAAGTGACGCTGGCGAGAAAGGGTGCGCCACGGTGTCATTGGTGGTGCGAATCATGCGCTCAGCCTTGCCATTCTGAGAGGAGGTATATGGGCAAGACATGCGCAACTGGACACCGTGAGAGAGGAAGAAGGCACGTGAGGTGGAGTTATCGAACTCACGGCCATTGACGCATTGAACGGCCTTGATGGTGAGGCCGAACTGCGTGGACACCCAAGCGAAAAAGTGGAGAATCGCAGGAAAAGCATCCGACTTGGCACGTAAAGGAAAAGATGAGAGAAATCATCAACAATCACAAGATAGTACTTATAACCAAAAATGCTGATGACAGGAGATGTCCATAGGTCGCAATGTACAAGATCAAAAATGCGGGCCGCATGAGAAGAACTATGAAAAGGAAGACGAACATGATGGCCCAGTTGGCACGCATGACACAAATGCTCATCGTGAGCCCGAGTACATCGAATATCGGAACTACGACTGAGCTGCATTAGGGCATCACGTCCAGGATGGCCGAGGCGCCGGTGCCAAGTAGAGGAAGAGGTAGTGGCGGCGAAAGTGACAAATCAGATGGCGAAGAAGGCGAGGCGACGCGGAAGCGAAAGAGTGTAAAGGGGCCCCGTGCTATCACATCGGACCAGAGGACGCCGGGAAGCCAAATCCTTCACAGTAAGACCGGAAGAGTCAAACTCCACGAGAACAAGAATTGTCACCGTGTAAAACGACGAATAGAAAGAAGGTTGTGAACCATCGAAGGTGCAACAAGAACATCGGGGGAAGACGAAAGGAACCATGAGTGCCGGTGGCACCCACGTAGTGACGGGGAAGACATGAACCATTTGCGACCATGATAGACGAAGGGTGAGAGGAAGGAGGGTGAATGGGCGAGTATACCGAGGGGTTGGGGGTGGTGTGGTAGGTAGCCCCCGAGTCCGCGATCCACTCGGGCCGACGGGGAGGTGTCGGGCCCATAGTCTTTGAAGGAGTGTGCCAAGTCCGCTGGCTCCAACCGGGAGGCACGGGGCGGGGTCTTGGGAGAGCGCGGGGTGGAACCCGGGAAGAGCACTAGTGAGCATGGCATAGGAGGGCGAGGCACACCACGGGGGAGCTGGAAGGGCCACATGGAGATGCGCCCCGACCATGGGTGGTGGAAGGATGGCCGGGAGGCGTCTCGTGGTGGCGGTGGAGCCGGTGGAGCCCGATTGGCCCCCGACCGCCGCCCCCGCCCCCCCCCCCCGCGCCCCGCTGCGGCGATGACCACCACGGCCCCCCCCCCCGCTCGGCCGGGAGGAGGAGGACCCGGAAGGGACGACGGCGGTGAGGAGTCGGGCGCTGGCGATGGGAGGGCAGCAAGAGCGAGACGAGGAGGTCGAGGACCCCGGCGTAGAGACGGGCCCAGGCGGGGACGCCCTAAGTGAGCTCCTCCTCAGGGCAAGGTCGTCCCGGACCTCGAGGAAGGTGGGGAAGGGCCGGCCGCCGGGTGAGCACGGAGGCGGAGGTGGCCGTGGCGGTCGGCCGAGCCTGCGGAGGACGTTGAGGACCAAAATGCGGTCCTCCACGGGCCGCCCAAGGTCCCCAGGGAGTCCGCCATGTTCTTCATCCGGCGGCGGTACTCAGCGACGGAGAGGTCACCCCAGACGAAGGTGTGCGGAAGCTTGCATCGAGTCGGAGGGCCCGGGCTTCGCCATTGCTGTGAGGCGGCCCTCGAGTGCCGGCCCGGGCTCGGCGGCGTCGGGGGGCATTGCGGGACGATGTCGTGGAGCTCGAGGGAGATAGTCCCGGCGATCCGGGGGCGGGGCGATCTTTGTCAAGCGGAGCCACGCCGGGTTCGGGGCGCAACCAAGGTGTCGAGGGGGCGTGGTCGTCGAGGGCGTAGCGGCCGGAGGGTGGAGGAGCGAGGTCCCGCCGGGGCGTGGGAGGGCGACTCCGGCTCGAGGGACGACGGGGACGAGGTTCCGAATGTTCGGACCCCGCCGGCCTGGTAGTGGGAGCTGCGCCACGAGCGGATCGGCCGGATCGTGCTGGGAGGACAGCGGTGTGGGACGCGGGGCCCGGGCGAGCCCGGAGGAAGCGGCACCGGCGTCGTAGAGGCTGGAACGCCACCGGGGAGCTGCTCCGCCTCGGCGATCTGGCGAGCTAAGGCGTCGGCCGCGTCGTGCTCGGCTCCCACACGAGGGCAGCGGCGCGCACGCGCCTCCCCTCCGCCCGCGGCCGCAACCGGCAGCAGCGGCGATGGCGGCGGCGAGGTTGGAGTCGGCGGGTGAGGTCGCGGCGGTTGTGGAGGAGGTGTCGGGAAGGAGGTGCCGGGCGGGCTGTGGCACGCTGCGCGGGACTCTTTGGACGGGGGCTGCCCGGCCCGGCAGCAGCAGCAAGGTGCCCGGCTGGCTGGCTGCCGGCGGCGGAGGATGGGCTGCGCCTGGCCGCCCGGCTGGGGTGCGGCAGGATGCCCCACCGGCATGGCGTCGCCCACAGCTGGGCGTCCGTGGCGTCAGCGTCGCCTGGCTGGCCGCCGGCAGCGCCGCGTCCACCAGCGTCGGCGCCCGGCGTCGGCGCGCGCGCGAGGCGCCCAGCCGTGGTGTGGCCGCGCTGCGCCCGCGCCGCCCAGCGTGGGCGCCAGCGCTGGGGCAATGCCGTAGCGCCCCCTCTTTGGAGGAGGCCAGCCCCCGGGGAGGCGGAGACCAGCGCCGCCGGCTGCCCGGCAAAGGCGGCGGCCTGGGCGCGTCTGGCGGCGACCCGCAGCCCGGCCATGAGGAAGAGGGAGGGGGTGGGAACCAGGTGTAGTGCCGGAGGAGGAGGGAGGGCCCCGGCCGGCCATGACCGCCATGGTGGTGGCGGCGGCGGGGGGGGAGGGGAGGAAGAAGAGGAACCCTAACCCTAGCTTGATACCATGTTGGAATTTCTGATGATTCATTATTGGGCATAACCCTAGACCATATAGTCTCATACATGGGCCTCATGGGCTTAGCCTCATGGGCCTAATACACACATACTCCAACAATTAGTAGCTCAAATCCTCTGAGCTAACTATAGTATCCTTGCTAACCTTGGTTGTTGCATCATCAGTTTACCAAATAGCTAAATCTGCTTACCAATTCCATATAACTTAAATTTCAAAATCCAAATACATTTCTTCAATCTCATCTGTTCTCCACTTAAAATTAAATCTTTTACATGTTACAGTTGGCATATCAGAAATTGTCTCTATGAGTTATTGACCTTACAAAACTGAACATGCAAATAAGGACACATATTAAAACTGTAGATGGTCGCTCAAAACAGTTGGTCCAGCTTATGTTAATTAATTTTGTTGTGTTGTATGTTCATATTAAAACTGTAGATGGTTGCTCAAAACAGTTGGTCCAGCTTATGTTATTTAATTTTGTTGTAGTGTTGTATGTTAGGTTTTGATAGTTTCAAAAGCAATAAATTGACCTGATTGTGCTGTTCACTATGCTAACCATGGATTTTCCTTTTTCATTCACTATGCAATAGATATTGATATAATTGGCTTCAAATAATAAAATGTGCAATTTCTGAGCATGAAGTTGTAACCATATGAGTTAAAAAGTTTTTCTAATTCTGCTTAAATCATCATCACTTTATTAACTGGTCTGCCACTGTTTCACTTTCACATTGCCTGGTGATTATATGTCAGGTTTGAGAAATAGAGATAATGAATTAGTTAGTTAGTATCAACAAAATGTGTATCATCAAGCTTTCATAAACTGTTTATGCTTATGGAGGTTCCATAAGTACAACTACATGAGCTTCAGAACTGCTGAATTACCTTTTATGATGTCAGTGTTATCTGACATGTGATACTATTGCTTGTTTCTAGTACATCAGACAGTATTTCATATCTATACCTAATAATAATATAATATAAATAATAATATTAAAGAGCAAAGGGTTTATTTCGTCCTGCTTTTTTTACTTCCCAAACTGCCCTCACACCTGCTGGATTCATGATCCGTGTTCATATGAGTTAGAATAACTCGCATGCATCGATGACACATCTGATTCCAGGCTTATTAGGTTCTGTGCAACATGGGCATATTTGCTAGTAAATATTTAAATGTCAAGCTATCATTTTTCATCTTTCAGATTCTCTGAAAGAACCTTTCTTCCCATTTTTTGGCGCAATGAATCAGATAATACATGAAATGAATTGCATATTTGATAGCTTGTGCTTAATATTTTGATTTAATGTGATACTAGTCTGGTAGCACCCTTTGCTAACAAAAAATGCAATTGTCTATTAGAACCTGTCACTAGCAACTTTTGCTAACCGTTCATTTGATTCTCATTGATTAATAATGGATTTTTTTCTGGAACGCGCAAGAGAGCTGCTTATCATTATATTAGAGGAGGGAGGGAGTTATCAGTGTAGTGTGGTCACTATTCTGTTTATAATGTTAACAGTGTAAGCACTGCTGCTAAGTGCTTGGTTTTTAGACTTGTTGTGAATCATTGTCTGTTTCACTCCATCTTACTATGTCTATTCTGTTGTTTTGAAAAGTGAAACCATTTTCATTTTGTATTCCATGCAGTTCTACACCTTCCTCGAGACAACTCTTGTCACACTCTCTTTATTGCCTCACTTCATAGCCTTCTTCAGTGATGTCGAGATCCCAGGAAGTCCTGCAGCACTTGCAACGACATTTCTTACCTTTGGTAATTGCATTTTAGTATATAAGAAAAATGCTCTTCTGTATGATTCTTCAGTTATCAACTAAATTGTTCTTTCTTGCAGTGTTGAATCTGGCCTTTTCCTTGAGCGTTTTTGGTTTTATGATTATGCATATTTCACTTGTTTCTGCTAATACAACAACAATTGAGGCAAGCATCTATTATTATGTTGTTAAGAATTTTTTAATGTAGATGATGACATTAATTTGTTACCTTGATGTACAGGCATATGAGAAGAAGACAACTCCACACTGGATATATGATCTTGGCCGGAAGAGGAATTTTGCTCAGGTTAGTCTGTATTGGTTTTTTAGTTTTAATGGACTTCCGTCAATTATTTGTTCATTTTATAGCTTTATTACTGCACGCGAAGATGCAAGTAGCTGAGACATCCATGATACTTTGTCTTATTTGTATAAGAAACATTGTGAGATTGTGGTTATTCAAAACTTGACGTGGCACGCTGAGTGGAAGTGTTGGAGATGAACTAATGCAATTGAAACTGTTGGAGATGAATTAATGCCATGGAAGTGCCTGACATGTCTTAGCAGGGCATGTAAATCTTATTGATTGGAGCTGCACATATTTTGAGTGTAATATACTAAAGATCATTTTGTTAAGTGGTGATAATTTACCAAGCTAAAATTTCATTATTTCACTTACAATTCCTTGTATTCTGTTGTTTATAAAATTACAAGATCAGTGAAAAATCAATGGAACCCAAAAAAGTTGACAATCCTTTTTTAAGTCTATATTTATGAACATATATTCAACATCACTTTTCCTTTTATTTCCCTTATTTTGTAACCACAATACTGCCTATGTTAGGCGTGTCATTGTAGGATGGCTGACTGGAGAGCATGCCCTGTCTTGTGGATTTAAGCTTTTATTTCCTTTTATAAGAAAGAATATCAATAGACAATAGCAATGGGCCTCTCTGCACGTTATACTAATGGACAGAATCAATCCAGGCAAAAAAGCTACCATATAACCCTTATATCTTAGGAACCTAATCAGAACAATGTAGGAATTAGAAGGTGGCAAGAAGATGACTTCCAGCCTTCCTAGCCTTGGGCATAGACCTGCCATTAGAGTAGCAATGGTAGCAATTGTCTGCTAATACCAGCATATGCAAGTTACTTAAACAAATCTATCAAAGACTTTAGTTGACCAATATTTTGTTATCAGGTTTTTGGAAATGACAGAAAGTATTGGTTCATACCTGCATACTCAGAAGAGGATTTGAGAAGAATTCCAGCCCTACAGGGTCTTGATTATCCTGTGAGACCAGATTTTGACGGTCAGGAACTGTAATGGAGCAATTTTGTCTGTCCTCGTCAGATACCTCAATGTTGGATCTACTGATACAACTGACAGCATTGCTGATTGTGCTATGCAAGGCATCAAATGAAATTGTTCTCAAGATGTGTAGTAACCATAAGTGATTAATCTGTTGCACTTCATGTATGTGACGAAGTGGAATTCCTCCTACCTTGGCCAGAGGAAGTTTGTTGTGATGTAAATTAGTTTTAGCGCCTGTTTGGATGGACCAAATCTTGACGTAATCCATCTGGATTTTGGACTTCAATTCTTGGTCCATCTACATGGACTGGACTGAGTTTCTATCCATCCAAACTGGGCTTTAGTGTGTTTCAAATAGTCTTGTACTTCAGTTTAGCTATGCAATACAAATACCATTTGAGATATTTGTGCCGCTGTTATACACTATCAATAGTAAATGGATAAGCGCTTTGTAATTCATTAGACATTGTATAACGTGTTCTTTCCATTACCCTATAAAAGTATTGAAGTTCACCTGTTCTTTCCATTGCCCTATAAAAGTATTGAAGTTCATCTGTTCTTTCCATTGCCCTATAAAAGTATTGAAGTACTAGTATGCAATTCTCACGCTGTTGTTCGAGACTTATTTGACTGACAGCTGCTTTTGCTATCCGATTCAACTTTGGATACAAGCTCCAAGTAGCAACTTTTGCCATCCAATTCAGCTTTTGGTTACAAACTACAAGCAGCAACTGCGGAGATTCATCGGTGAAAATTTTGAACGTTGTTCCTCGAGTTTTGAGTTTCTGCAATTCAGCTATGTTCCGGCACGATAACTTCGCTGCCACAACGATGAGCAGAACACGGCGGCGAGCCGCAGCTCGCGGCCATGGACCCCCCACGGGACAGTATCCCCGTGGTCTCTCTTTCCGTTTCTGCCGCTTCGCTGTACGCGCCCGCAGCGTCCTCGCGCTTCCCGTCTAGGCCTCCCCCATCTTGCCGCTCGCCGTGGCCCCTACGCGTTCACTGCGTGGATCACGCAGGATGTTGCACGGACGTTTTTATGCGACACCGTCACATAAAACTCTTTTTTTGTCGGTTACCCTTCCTTTCATCTTCATCGCTATGCTAGTTATAATTTAGATCTAGAATCTTCTTTCTATACAAGTTGTAAGTGCCACGCTAGAGATTGTTTCTTACTATATTGAAGATTAGTAGTTAGGTTTCTTATTGTGAAATATGCCCACCGGATTAAAAGTTCTCAACTTAGCATAGATACTCGTACGTATTTACCTCGATTTAATCTAGAATTTAACAGCGCTATGCTTTAAGCGCAGAGTTCTCACATTTTCTCCGTCAACAGTAAGACATCTGTGGTGACTTCATGAATCTCGAGATCTGTCAGCTCAGTTCTTTAAATGTGCTCATAGAGTAGGGTTTGCATATGTGTGATCATATAGATGAATGTGTGTGGGCGTTATAGACATATATTGCATTATGTAATTCTAAAAGAACAATTAAAACAGAGCTAAGAAAAGACATCATGTTACAATCAATTCTGCATGGTAATCAGAGCTAGGTTCTCCTAAGAACTAGTTCATGGCTTCTTTTTCTGCTGCCTCGGCCTCCATTGGGTATCTTGTCACCGAGAAGCTCGCGGAGAACAATAGTTCATGGCTTCTTTTTCCACTGCATCGGCCTCCATTAGGTTACCCCGTCACCGAGGAGCTCACGCAGAACAAGTTCCCTCTGTGGAGGGCGCAGAGAGCACACAGGTAGCGCACCTCGTCAGTGCGCGCCGATGCCAGTGCTGGCGAAGGAAATCACCCAAGTCAACCGACAACGACAAGAAACGGAGATCCCCGACCCAGAGTATGGCAAAGATCAACACGTGCTTAATTACTTGTCTTCCATCTCTCGTGAGTTCCTTGTCCAGCGTGCAATGAGTAAGTGCCCCCGTGCTCCATCATAAGCTTTGGCAGCCATCACTGGAAGTCAAGCCGGCCGCGCACACAGGCCTCTCCACACTGGCCTTGCAACGCTTGTCGCACTGGCCGAGAGCTCCAGTGCTGCCCTTGGCGACGTCTGCGTTCGCTGGACACACTGGTCGTGAGCTTGTCGCGCCGCCCTATGCCTCCGTCGTGCACTCTTGCGCAGCTCGAGAGGTCGCTGCCGCGCCCTAGCTCTATGTCGGTCGCTCTTTGTGCACACTTGCCGCGCTGGTCACAAGCCCGCCGCGTTGCACGCTATGTCGACCGCTCACTTGTCGCACCGCCGCCCTCTACCTTGGTCACGCAGGCTCGTGGCGCTAGTAGCTAGCTCGCCGCTCCACCATCTGTGCAGGCTGTGCACGCTCGTGTCGTTGCCCTTCACGCTGGTCACAAGCCCACCAAGTTGCATTCAACGCCGACCGCTCACTTGTCGCTCTGCCCTCCACCTTGGCCACCCACACCCGTAGTCGTAGCGCTAGCAGCCGGCTCGCCACTCTTGCCTTAATCTCCCCTTCGTGGTCGGCTGTATACTTTGCTCTCTTAATGAAATATGGGTACAACCTGGTCGCGAAAAAAAAGCCAAGACGTAGATATGATCCCCAGCCCAGAGTATGGCACACATGGGGTCACCAAAGGTCAGTAGGTGCTTAATTTCTTGTCTTCCATGAGTTCCTTGTTCTGTTCAGGTGTCTACTGTGTCCACGACGATGGAAGCCTGGAAAGCCATCCAGGACATGTGCACGTCACCACTACTGGAAACAGGCAATTTGCCGAGTGTCCCCGACACTTGGCAAACACAAAAAACCACTCGGTAAACGGTTTGCCGAGTGTAATACTCGGCAAAGAACTCACGGTAAAAAAATTACCGGCAAAGAGCGATTTGCCGAGTGTTTTTTATCGGACACTCGGCAAACGTTTTGCCGAGTATCGGACACTCGGCAAAGTGGCTAACGGAGGTCAAACGGCGGCGGCCGGTTTGCCGAGTGTTTTTAAAAAACACTCGGCAAACCTTCCAAAATTTGCCGAGTGTCACCAACAAAACACTTGGCAAATCTTTAAGGTTCGGCAAATCTTGGAAGGTTTGCCGAGTGTTTTTGTTGACACTCGGCAAACCCTGTTCCCAGGTGAACAGGAATGGTCGATTTGCCGAATCGACCATGCAGTGCAATTTTTTTTTGTTTTTCCATTAAATCCACACATATATCATATATCACACATATATCACAAATCACACACATCTCACATGTATATATCACACACATATCCATCCATCCACACATGTCTCATATTGCTCACAATATATATATCACCATCATCTCACAAAACCAACACAATCACAAGCCCACAAATAGTCCATCACACTCACAAGTCCATGCAAAAAAATTAGAAAGGTTTCGTGAACATTGTCTCGTACGATATTCGGAAACCAAGAATCAATGATGATGTTTCATGATTTCATGTGATGCCTGTGGAGGGTTTCTAAGCGATAGCGTGCTCATGTCCCCAAAATCATTTTAAATTTTTATCATTGCCTCTGCATATGATATGAAGACATCTCATCAAGTTTCATGATTTTTAGACTTTATTTGCATTTTATAGATTTTAAATACCTTTGCACGCACGTTGCCCGTACGTGTTACGTGAATAAGATGTTTGAAATTTTGAGTCTCTCTCTGGATACGGCCTTAAATTGAACACAGTAATATCAATATCATTTTTGCAACCATTAAATTCAACTAGCGGATGCACTTGCAGTGCAAACTACCTTTACACAAAAAATTCAAATAAATAGAATAAAGGAACAATATATAGTAAAAAGTTTGATAAAAGGTCCAAAATCAAATATAGTGCCCTCAATACTATACAAGTACAGCAGAAAAATTTTGAAAGCCAAAATCAAAAAAAAATTGAGGTTTGCCGAGTGTCAAGGAAATACACTAGACAAAATACCTAGGTTTGCCGAGTGTCTTACCTTGACATTCGGCAAACCGTTAACGGCGTCACCCCCGTCAATGTTTGCCGAGTGTCAGACGCTAGACACTCGGCAAAATGGTGATAGGCCGAGTGTTTTACTATGCCGAGTGTCTGACACTCGGCAAAATGCACGTTTGCCGAGTGTAACACTCGGCAAACGGGAGGTTTGCCGAGTGCCCGATAAAAGGCACTCGGCAAACATTCTAACACTCGGCAATGAGACTGTTTCCAGTAGTGCACAGTCCCTTGGCTGCATAATAACACTCAGATGGCGCTCGCCACCGCGCACAGAAGGCACATCCACCATTGCAGAGTTCTTCAGCCGCATGAAGGACATGACATCTACTTGATTACAGTGGAGCACGCCATCAAAAACACAACGACGCCAACGCTGATTGCCGTACCTGCCAATTGTGTAGCAAGGACCACAAGGTTATGCACTGCTACAAGCTCTTCGACGTGTCCTCCAGTGGGCCGCCGGAAAACAGATCGGCGTCGGTAGCCTTCACTTCCTACGGCGTTGATACCAATTGCTACATCGACACCAGCACCGATCACATCACTAGCAAGCTCGACAAGCTTGCAATGAGGGACAAACGGACAAGTACCACGACACTGCTCAGGTGCACGTTGCTAGCGGCACAGGTATGAGAATGACTAGATTGTTCAGAGTTTTGTTCATACCCCGAATCGTGGTCTAGCCCTAAACAATGTTCTATATGTTTGTATATGTTTCAGAAGCTAGTAAAAATCTTGCTTATATCCATCGTCTTGCTTCTAACAATCATGCCTTCATCAAATTTCATCCAAACTATTTTTTGGATAAGGATCAGGTAACCAAGAAAATTCTTTTTAGAGGAAATTGCGAAGGTGGCCTTTTATCCCTTGAAGTCTAGTTCGCCCCCAAATAAAGTGGCGTGCGAAAGGTGGCCTTTATCCCTTTAGCCACAGATGTCCGTAGTCCTTAAAATATGCTTAGTCCTTACAATATGCTCATTGACGGCATTTATCTCTCAGCCTCTCAGGTCAGTGGGGAACTTACATCTTTGCTCCTGGTATCAAGTGTTAAAATCCAGGTTTCTACAAGCAGTATTATTCCAATGATACAAGAATCAAATGGATTACTTCCACTAGACACCCTCTACATCGAATAGAAGCATGCAAAAGGGAATAAATGAAACGAAAAGATGAAAAGCTGGACACACGTATCAACTTTGGTTCCATTTTTGTTCCCTTTGGAAGTATGATACATCTTTTTGGCGACGAGCCATAAACTCACCAGGTAACTTGATCTAATTTATCTTTTTCTTGAACCGAGTGTCTGGTTGCAACTTCTCCTCTTGTAAAATTTGTGAACTGTGGAGAATATTGCCTTCTCACTAATTTCAGTCAATCTGCCATTCTCTTGCTTGTGCAAACTCATGCCCGTTACCAAATCCGATTTCTCTCCCTCTGTCTTCGACAGGTTCTTTTCTGCTGTGTCGTTGTTGTTGTTTGCTTCCTTGATTATCATTGTGCTATTCTGTGTCTCGGTACACTCCGAAGTCTTCACATTCGTCAAGTCTTTTCCACCACTGACATCTACTTCCCCGTTGGGCTCAATGTGCTCCTTATGCGAACCCTTGTTACGATCTGAAATGCTATCATTTGTTTGCTTCAAGATTTTCTTCGGCCTTCCTCTTTGTCGTTTCATAGTCTCTGAACTGATTCCCTTTTCGCATGTCGCTTCCATGGATCCAAACTTATCTCCGTTCAGTTCAGATTGAGCTAACCCAATAGCACCTTCAGCTACATGGCATATAGAAATCATTACATCATATGGAGTGGTAAAACAAAATTCAATTAAACTAAATGCTAGAAAAATGCTACTCAGTCGATCTAAGAGTACAGGGTATTCATATCCAACCCCTATCTATTAACAATTCCTTTTCATAGTATCCAAGGAGTATTACTCAGAAATTTTGAGTTTGCTTATGCACCACAGATATTAAAAAAAGGGATTTGCTCTGGTACACCTTCCTTCAAAAATTACACGAATCTTAATGTAAACACATAATTATAGTTAATCATTTTATTATGTGGATCTCGTATGGACCCAGCCCGTAACCGGCCTATGCCCAGCCCAATTTCCCAATCAAATCAAATATGTTCTCCCTATATCCTTTCTCCAGACTTTTTGCTTCCACGCATGTGGAGCGGATGCGGTGGTGCTCCAGGACAAGCTCTCCACGGCGGAGCTCCAACAAGGGTTGTTCACGCCCTGGAGTTCAACGGGCTACTTGTTGCCGGTGCAGTGAGACCCGCCTGGGCATGCTCGACTACATCATGACCCGGAGACCGATGTTGGCAGCAGGCAGCCTCCAAGAAACAATCTCTCTCCGTCCCTCGTTCAATCTGACAAGCACACTGGCCATGGCACAATGCAATCCGAGGTGGCGCTCCTGCAGACCCACTTTCAACAGCAAAACAAACCAAAATTCCCGTGCAAACACACATGAAACTAATAGATGATTAGTAGTTTCTTCCTCTTGATCGCAGTGGGGGCAGCAAGCAGGATGTGGGAGACCTCAACGTGCAAGCCTGTCTGTTGTCCAGCATTGTTATGTGCTGCCAACCACATAAAGATGCGGCATTTTCCAGGAGCTCAAGTTTTTCCAAATACGCTCCCAATGTATGAATGTAGAGGAGCCAATGAAACCTCATATGCAGATTTTTACAAATATTGTCCTGGTGTCGAGAGACCCCATATATGAGCATCCTCCACTCCAGGCTGCAGAACCACCTCCTGGAGAATATCCCACAGCACCAAGAATTCAGTGATGATGCCCACAGTTAGAGCTCCTTGGATATCCATGATCCAGCCATGGTTTAGTAAGGGCTTCGAGCACAGTGCTCTTATTAGCTCTTCTCTTGTTAACAATGGCAAAAAATTGTGGAGCAAGATCAGCTAGTCGTTGTCCATTGATCCAACTGTCCTTCCAGAATTATGTGCGAGCACCATCACCCACTTCTGAAATGATTGCCATGGAGAAGAGAGCTTACTGAATAATGAACTTGGATAAGAAAGACCAACCATGGTTTATTGGGCTCAGTTTTCTGTAACCATAGCCATCTCATTCTAAGTGCCCATCCCAGCCTTTGCTAGTCAGAGATTCCAAGCTCTCCAAGCTCCAGAGGTCAGCATACCCTGGGCCATGCCACAAGGCAATGCCCACCTTTCGCATCTTTGCGTCCCTTCCAGAGAAATCCCCTTCTTATTTTATCTATTGCCTTGAGAGCCCATGCTGGAAGGTCCAAAGGCCATTGCCAAATGATGTGAGTACAAATTGGACTAGTATTCTTCTCCCAGCTCTAGAGAGCAAGTCTGCTTTCCAGCCAGGTAACAAATCTGCAATTCTGTCAATTATTGGCTGGACTTGTGCTCTAGTTAGTTTATGCATAGATGAGGGTATACCAAGATATTTGCATGGGAAATCCAGAATTTCACATGGTAATCTTTCTTGAAGCACCATAATATCATCCTCCGAGCATCGGATGGGATAAGCATTGCTTTTCTGTAAATTTGTTTTGACAGATACTTCCCCAAAAAGTTGGAAAATGTCCAGGATTAAATCCATGTCACTGGAAGTTGGTCGAAGAAATAAAACAACATCATCTGCATACAGGGAAATCCGATGAGACAAATCCCGAGTTGCAAGGGGTTGCAGAAGTCCCTCATTCAAGGCCTTTGCCACCATATGGGCAAGTACATCCATCACCTTGTCGCAGTCCTCATCTGTGAAAAATTATCTCAGCGGGGACACCATTTAGTAGTAGCATCTGTGTTGATGAAGACGCTAGAAGTCTACTGAAGATGTCACACCAAAGAACACCAAAATCCATCTTTCTCATGACTTCGAGGAGGAATGGCCAGGACACCGAATCAAAAGCTTTCATGATATCCAATCTAAGGAGAATCCAAGGCTGTTTCTGCTGGTGGAGAAACCTTGCTGTCTGTTGGACAAGCATGAAGTTGTCCTGGATGAATCTCTTCTTTATGAAGGCACTCTGACTAGTTTAGACCATCTGATCAAGATGAGAAGCCAACCTATTTGTATGGATTTTTGTGATCAATTTAGCAAAACTATGTACCAGGCTTATAGGACGAAAATCCTTGACATTTCTTGCCTCATCCTTTTTGGGCAGCAAAGTAATATAAGCTCTATTAAGAGTTTCCAGGTTTCTGAATTTTCTCCTGCCAATGGCAGAAACTGCATTCATAATGTCTTGCTTTATAATTGTCCAGCAGGTCCGATAGAACTGACCTGTAAATCCATCAGGTCCTGGCGCTTTATTGCTCGGCAGTTGGGGGATAGTTCTCCACACCTCATCCTCAGGAAAAGGAGCATCAAGTTGTCCAAGCTCATGGGCTGTGATGTGTAGCTCATCAAGATTAATTGTCTGGTCTCTGTCCACACTCGTCTGATTCATTGTAGAAGTTATCGATTGCTGCCGCCTTGCCATCATGACCTGTAATCACTTGGCCCGCTTGAGTCAACTGAGCAATGAAATTCTTGTTCTTCCGGTGGAGGGCATGGAGGTGAAATAAGGCAGTGTTGGCATAACCATCACTAAGCCAATCAATCCGAGAGTGACATCTTGCAATTGTTTGTTGTAGAGAAGATAAAGCCAAGGAATGTTTTTTTTTTCTTAGTTGATTGTACAGCCACCTCTTGCTAGGTGACAAGTCGCGGTTATCCTGGGCAATCTCCAGCATATGTAAGATCTCTCTTGCTAGCCCTAGTTGACTATTGACAGTACATGTAAAATACTCACTCCATTCCAAACTACATGCAACTGTAGCTTTGTTCTAAGTCAAATTTCTCTAATTTTGACCAAGTTTTTGAAAAACACATCAAATTTGTTTCACTAAATTCTCTATGAAATGTGTTGATAGATAATTTAATTGAACTTGTAGATGTTAATATACTTTTCTAAGGACTTGGTCAAGGATAGAGAGGTTTGACTTAGACAAAGCTAAATTGACCAAAATTTTTGAACGGAGGGAGTACCATATAACCAGAACTTACAGTGATTTGAAGTCTGCCCATTAGATAATTCCTTGTCTAACACCAGTGCTCTCATGAATTTTTTCTTTGATTGTCCTTCTGCTTTCAGTCTTTTCAGCATACTTTTAGGCTGATGGTCCAAGAAAAAACTTGTATATGTCACAAAAAAAGAGGTTGAACATCCTATCTTCGAGATTATCAAGAAGTTACATATATAAAAGCATGAAATATAATCTTTTTAGACAACACTCTTGCTAGTCTATGCCAGAGTAACTAGTAGATGAACATGACAAGTACAGTTTATGGACAACTCTTAAAATCTATTGTCTTATTTAATTGCACTGTCCTGACAAAATGCATGTCCTAGACTGTAGGGGTAATAAGTTAACAGTGTTCAACTTTGTGATCTGTCTTCCACAAGCAAGTATAATGATAGGACTTATGACTTAAAATCCAAATGAAGCTTGTCTTTCTTAGCAAATTGAGTACACCAATTGAATGTACTCCCTGCATTCCAAATTATTAGATGTTTTTGCTTTTCTAGATACGTAGATTTTACTATGCATTAAATGTACACTGTCTAGATACATATGAAAATCAATGTATCCAGAAAAGCCAAAACGTCTTATAATTTGGAATAGAGGGATTAATTAGTACACATAAGATGACAAAGGGTCTATGGTAAAACAAAAGTACTGGGAGAAAGCAAAATACATTGGTATTTGTATTTGTATTCTATTCAGTCATGAAATAGACAATTGACATCACTGCTTTGTTTTTGTTATTAAGAGTACGCAAAATTGTCCACAGCTTTTAAGTATATCGAAAGCAATGTAGACTAGCAAATTGAAATTTAGTTTTCTGAACCTAGCAAAACTGTATCTAATAATCTACAATGCCTGAGTGTATGAAACAAGAGTTGTGAAAAAACAAAAAAATCAATTTGCTTTAACAACTAAAGATCTCTGAAGGATAATATCTACACAACCTGACAAGGACAAAAACAATGCCGAAAAAGAAATTACCAGATCTGCACACTTGTCAAATGAATACATGTCAATGACATTTCTCCTTGGTAAATAGGAATGCTTAGATATTTCTCCAGTTCCAAGGTAGCTCAATACAGACTTAAGTGTGCGAAATACACGATGGCTAACAGGATCCGTATAATACTGCATAATCAAGTTAGAATTCTTATCAAACTAGGGCTGCTGATGAATAATAAAGGAATAAATAACTTTTCCAAACATACTAGATATAAACAGTTAGATGCACAGCGCTAATGTACCGGGTCTTTTCTGATTCCATCATTGCACTTTCTAAATATCGTTTCTTTCACCCAACCATCTGGTAAACCATCAGGATTGAACTCCACATGAGCAAGTATCTATAAATAAGTTGAAGGTTAGTTCTGAAGATAGTTACGAACTTGTAGAGTTCAAAGAGAAGGAACGATTCAAGCAAGAGCCATACATTATCATCAGTGCTTGTGTCGCAAAGCACATCCATATCACATGTAGAAACCATGCCCTTATTAACAAAGTGCAATACTTCTGCTTTTGACAAGAATCGCTTCCCAGTAGGTAGGTGAACATAGAACTGCAGAAGGCATAAGCTTCAAAACAAAAAGAAATGCCATATGCCCATATCTCATCTAACATTCTTACATTCATATCAAATTATTTCCCCATATGACATTTTTTCTTCGTTTCGTGTGACATCAATTTCCTCTAATGAACTAACATATCCACCATGTAACTGAAACTTCCTCCTCACTCTCAATCTCATAATGGGACAGCTTTCTTCTAAACAAGCAAAGATTCATACCTCCTGCCCATACACCCACTCCTAAAGACATAAAATTCAACTCTGAATTATAAAAGAGAAGATTTATTTCAACCATTCAAACAACTGCAGATGATCCCCTTAAACCCTAGAATTCCACTGATATGGAAACTATGTGTTCAATGTTGATTGATGCCATGGTTTATGTTGAGCTGAAAATAGTAAGCATCGAGAGAGCCACAAGTAAACTCCTGCCTTTATTTTCTCTCTCTGAATTATCTTCTTCCATTCCGGCCACAGCTGTGACATGGCCTCACTCACCTCAGCCTCCATGACACGTATCCTCTGCTTCTATCTGGTAGAACCAGAGGATGCTATGAGCCACCGTCCAAGGATGAGGTGACATCAAGCTTGGCTCCTGACCAAGCATGCCATTCTGGGCCTGCAGCCAATACCTAACCCAATTGTTGTTTCGGTTTTCTACTCACTTTTAGATGGGAGCATCTTGCTATTATGCCAGCAACATTTTATTGGAAAACTGTTGTATCCAATATGTATAATTGCAGTAGAGTACCATAACATATGGATGTAATGAAAGGCCCACAGGTGGGCTTATCCTCGAACCCATAAATAGGCTTAATTTTTGGTTCCGCAGAAACATGCAAAAATTAAGCCTATTGGTGGGTCCGTGGACAAGCCTGCTTCCAGCCCTAGATGTTATTGTGCAACAAACCTCCAACCTACCTTGTACATTTTGTCCATTTTCTTCCCACCGGCTCTGACTTCAATCACCCACCCACGTGGAATCCATGTATGTGAGTCCTGCATGCAACAATCGGGGAAGCACATCAGTTTAATCAGCAATGGCATACAACATGGCATGACTAAATAAGAATTGACTAACATGAATCCCGTTGTCCCCTGTTCTTGCCTGCAACTCCAACATACGTTCTTCCACCCCTGAGAAAAGATAACGCAATGTCTCCATCTTTGATGTGAATGTGTATCTGGAGATTGGGGAAGTGTAGTACTGCAGAAAACAACCAGGAAGTAAAAAAATTTCACACATATTAACCAACAAATGTTCTATAAACTCCAGAAGCAGGTTCATAAGATCTACACAAACATATGTATGGTCAGCATTCAAAACATCACATGACATATATGTTCATAGGAAAGGGCATATGTGGAAGCATGCATACCTGGCAGATAGAGCCATTGTCTTCTTGACAGACCTCCATAATCCAACCATCAGGAAGCCAACCCGGTGGCTCATCCAGTGACCCCGAATCCTCATTCAACTCATTCAGTCCCTCAACTACTAAAACCTCCTTACCTTGCCTCCCCTGTTTTTCTACCTCCACTGTCTGCTTCAGTGTGTTGTCAATAGAGATAACCAAGCCATTATTCTCCCTATGGTGGAACCAGAAAATCATGGCAGGATGCTAAGTTAATAGTTGTGTGGACGCTACTATAAATAAAAGAACTAAATTTAACACAACAAAGTCATCCAATGTGCCACCTATCGCAGGTAAATTTAAATAAAATAGTAAATGATACCTAGCAATCATAGTAGAACCTATCAACTAGATTAAGAAAAATTGGTGAATGTGCTATTGTATTTTATTATATATATAGGGAAAATCATTTCTATTCCCGGATGTTGCTACTCCCTTCTCTTAACATGCTCGAGGTGTGCTCACCTGCGTCCTAGACTAGTCATGCTCGCTCTTAGTGAGTCACAAACATGTACACCTGACAGAGAATACATGGTGCTCCAGGCAGGAAGGAACAGTTCATCTTCATTCCCCATCAAGTTCATTGTCGCATATGACCCGTCACTGTCGCTGTGCTGACAAATTGCCCTGCTTTCTCATATCCATTGAGTTCTACTTGGCAGTTCATTTGGCAAGTCGTCGTTGAACTGTACAGGGTCCTCGGCTCATTGCCAATCTCGCTGCCCAGCACGTGAACATTGACTAGGTAATAAACTTTGCCTCTGAATCTTTTCAAACCACTTCGACGATAGTATATGTGCTTACCTGATCTGATCCTTTTAGAACAATTATCCAAACTCCACCTGAATCTACGAACTTCATATTTGTACTCAGCAGTACAACAGGAGAGTGCGAGACACACGCAATAGCGCCTGCAACTCTATATTTTCTCTACTCATGTATATACACATATTCCACTCATCACTATACAGATATTGTACCCACATATACTCCTACTTTACAAGAGTGTAAGTACTGTATACATGTTTAGAGTATGCAGGTATATATCACATCGTCCTTGTCCAATTGAGAGTTTGAGACAGCACGTATATGCATCAGGCCAAGAATACCGCTAGCCGTTTAGCTAATCAGTGCCTCTTGGTTCTTAATGAACCAAAACCAAATAACAAAAAGGGAGTAGCTACACCTGGAAGTAAAAAACTCATCCTAGCTCCTTGAGCGTGACTTAAATCAATAGTTAATGTTTAGCTCTTTGAGTAAAGATTATTTGAAAAGAAACAGTTACTAAACAGAGGCCAGAGGTGGGTTCAACGGATGCCATCGCCAGTCCACCAGATTCAAGACAGGAGGCGGGGCGACGGGTTTTTCACTGGCTCTGCGCGCAGCGAAGTGCTCTGAATGGAGGGAGAACATCAACGACAGGAAGGGGGCGGGCGGGGGGCACCCTGAGAGGTCGGATGCAAACCTAACGTGGACATCCCACTGAGGCGGCGAAGCATCATGGGCGCACCGCGGGGGAAGGGTGGTTGAAGGGGAGCTGGAGGCCAGCTCGGACGGCGCTCCGTCGGCCGGGAGCGGACCGCTGCCGCTCCTCCGCGCTGAGCGGCGAGTCGCTACCATAGGACGAGCGGCGCCCGCCGGGGATGACATGTACGGGAGGGTGCAGCCTCGCCAGCCGGTGGCGGAAAGATTGACCGCGGGCCCGCGGCCTTAGTGCAGTTGGACGGAGCGCCGAGAACGAGAGTTAAGAGTCAGTCTTGAGTGCGTGGACCCGAGTATGAAGGGCGATGAGCCGGTGACGGCAACCCGACAGGGAGTGGTCCACCGTCCAACATGTTTTTTCTGTCAGTGTCTCTGTCTTTCGTTTCAGGTGACTTACGGGGATGGCTTGGTTAACCACTTCTGTTTCAGATGACTGACCGATTGGTTAACCATACCCTTTTATCTTGATCTAGCGAATAAAGTGTGTTCTTCTCCTCCCCATTCTTTCTACTCACCGGCTGCTGATGCTCCGCTCCTCCCCCACCGCCGTCCCCTGAGCTCAGCTAGAGCATCACGGCCATGAGAGCTCCCTTGTCCTAACCCGGCCCGCCCACCTCAGCGTCAAGTCCCCTAAACCGTCCATTCATATCCCTACTGTCTGACTAGCCTTCCTCCCCAAGCCTCTCCTTTTTCGAAGGCAGACAAAGTCGGGAGAGAGAAGATGCTCATCGGAACCCTAGATCTAGGAAGAAGAGGAAGACGTACCTTGTCGGATCCGCCATGACCGCCGCCGGATCTGCCCGAAGCTGCCATGCGTAGCGTGGTAGGGTGCTGGGAGGAGCTCGCCGAGGAGCAGCTCGCTGGGTGTCGGAGAGGGAAAAAGAAGACGCTTGCGGGCATACGGGCAGGTGACCAATGAATAAGAGAGATACAGTCACCTACAGTGCAGTATTTCTAGTTTTTTACTTCTATGTATAGAGGAGCCGTGGTTAGCAACCAGCTAGCGTGAACACTTATGGCTGCAATCTCTGCAATCCCCACTATCGTAATGCTACATTGAGTTTATTTAAGCTATTAGACCGACTCGTGATTGTGTAAGACTTTGTTACTGATTTATAGTTCCTATCGGCTAAATATAGCCAATGAGGTAGAGCTTTCACTCGTAAACGTGCATGCATGAGTTCGCTTAAGCTTTAATTAATTTGTTGAGCTTATTGAGTGTATTTTGATGTTGTTGTTAGGGCTGCCATCTCCATGATCTCCACTATTAATAATATCGGGATAGATTTGGCAATCTTAATAGATCAATCAGGTTTATCCAGAATTATTGCTTGTATGTTACCCTTATGATCGTATCGACTAAACTAGATCGGCTAAAGGTTCTATGTTTTACTTGTGCATCTAAATAGTTGTTTTAGTTTATCTTTACTTTTTATATATGGATATTGAGTCTTTCGTCAATAGCCTTCATCATTGGCCTTTGAGCTGAAAATTGAAGCTGTCTCGCAACAAAATCGGCATGTTCCGCCTTGTGTTACTAATTGTTTTATCCTTGTCAATTGTAAGGTCAATTTGGCAGGCACAGCAAGCAATCCAGCTAGTGTCTAAGGTCATCAAGGGAATATTCTATGACCCGCTCCACCGATCTCCCTGCCTCCATAGTGTGTTGTGCACAAGAAATGTTTTTGTGTCAACAGAGATGGCAGGGGCCGGCTAAGCGCAAGGCTACAAAGCCCTCAACTTGGATGGCCCGCTAGTATGGGTAGGGCCCAATGAGCCCCCTTCCTTCCCCAACTCCCTGCACAGGCAAATCCTGACAGTGTGTGCATGTAGGGTAGCATGACAACCATCCTTGGAGAATCAGCGCGGCCGAGCCCCCATGTCGCCGAGATGATGATGAACTGGTGTGCCCATAGCCTTGGCCTTATCTTTTTGTTCGCTCCCCTTTGTAAGGACCTCGATGGTTAGAGGGATTTCTATCAAATACTACAAAGCATAATTCACTATAACAAAGTAATTAGTACAACAGGTGACCCTAAAAGCTACTACAAACACTAGCTTTAGTTCACTTCTAGCAAGCCCTATACACAAGCAAGTCTAGTAGTGGATGGTTTGTATTCTAATCACCCAAGCTACGAGCTATACAACTAAGCTAGAGAGCTAAACTAGAGAGTAACTACAAACTATTTACTACCAAACAAAAACAATTAGCTACTCTAGGCTACTACTAACAAGAGAGCTACCACTAAACTACATAAGCAACAAGCACTACATAAGTAATAGAATGGATGAAATACATGTGTAGACCTTATACCAAATCAGGAAAGAGAGATGAGGCAATCAATTTTCTCCCAAGGTTCTGTTACTTGATGACAGCTTAATAACCGTTGTGGTGAGTCTTATGGTCAATGATTCATGCACTAACTAGCATCACACACACCCACAACTTGGGTGTTGCAAGAATCAATCCCACAAGCCCTCCTTCTAAACACGCACAATTTATTAGAGTATCCCCTTGCACTTCACGAGGTGGGATTAAGAACCTCTTCACAATCAACTTGGTTGATGGCGGAAATCACCAATTCTCGTCACCAATCACCGAAGCTCCAAATGTCTAGGTGGCAGCAACCACTAACAAACAAGAATGCCTAAGCTTCAACAATTAATCACTAGTGCCACAAGATGCAATCAACCAATGCAATGCTCTAGTGATGAATCAATCTCTCAACGTGTTGGCAAGTGCATAACTGAACAAGAGAGAGAGTGGGGAGGTTTTCTAAGCTTTAGAAGAATGAAGAAGGATCAGGTGGCCAAGATAACTCCCAAACTGACCAACCTCTTATTTATGGAGGGTGTTTGGCAATTGTTCAAGCTCTACCATTGCTCCCTTGCCATGGGTATCATCATCTTTTCTCTCTTCGAGCTACCCATTCATAGCCATGGAAGAAAGGTGAGCCACTCCTTTCAAATAAATCTATTATCCCTATCAAGCTCTAGTCGTTTGATGGCGTTATGATGTTGCTGTTATCGGAGGAGGCGCCTTCAATCTCCTTCACTTGTGGCAACTTGTATGTGGCAACCTACTAACGGGTGGCAACTCTACGCTCACATCGATGGACAATGCGGGGCTCTGTTCAGCGTGTTAAGTTCTTCATGTGCGGCGGAGTTTGCCATTGCCGTTTCGGCAACGGAGCACCAATCCTTGCTTTAGGGGTTGCGCCGCCATCGACATGGCCACAACCATCGTAACCCTGTCAGTACCCATAGCGGCAGCTGTCGCCACCTCGTCATGGGTCTCTTGGTGGTGGGTCCCATTGCTAAGCATGTAGGACATGCATGCTTCTAGTGGCTTGGTGGTGTGCCACATCCTTCGTCCCAAAAGGAAACATGTTGGATTCGTCTTGTGCAGGTCCTTGTTCACAGCCAATTTCATCTTTGGCAATGAAAAGTTCGAATGCCTTCACTAGATCTCCATCGACCTCTTCTTTGCTTCGATATCAGGGTTCTACATTATCTATAGATGTCAGAGATGTTCTTCCATGAGTAGATGAAGACCCACCCAAACCTCTACTCTTTGTAGCAAGAGGCCCGTCCGCACTAGCGTTTTGCAGGTTCTCAGCAATATGAGCTGCCAAAGCTTCTTTGTGGTCATCATGACATTGTCGTCGAGCTTTTTGCTGGATTTGTTACCTTTTAATCACCTGGTTTGCAGGTATCGTCATTGTTCTCTCTTCGAGCTATCCATCGACAACCATGGAAGAAAGGTGAGACCCTCTTTTAAATAAATCTATCCTCCCTCTCTACCTATCTAGATCTAGTCGTGTGTTGGAATCATGATGTTGCTGTTGCCAGAGGACACATCTTTGATCTCCTTCACCCTATCCTCCCTCTCTATCTATCTAGATCTAGTCGTGTGTTGAAATCACGATGTTGCTGTTGCCAGAGGACACGTCTTTGATCTCCTTCACCCGTGGCAACTTGCATGCGGTGACCACCGCGCTAAACTCGCGCTGTTCTTGATGTGCGCAGGAGTTTGCCTTATCATGACATCTTCATTGAGCTTTGCAGGATTTGTTATCTTTTAATCACCTAATTTATTATAGGACCAGGTTAAAGCGTGACCTGTCACACAAAATGTCGAGCGCGCGACCCCAAGCCCACCACGCGTCGAGCTTGCAAAGCGCCGACGGTGCAGTTCGCCACCTGCTGCTTCACACAATCAGACATCTGGCCTCGGACATCTAGCCTCCAAGACAGCCTACTACGTGCACCATCCACGGAGCCGAGTTCCTTCCTTCGCTCCATCGACAGGGACCCACCCCAAGTACCAAAGTGACACATAAAAAAAGCACAGCATTTTTTTTTCAGCGGCTATAAATTTTGAATACTTTATTCGTTTTCAATTCCATCTTTATTGATGTATTCTACGTAATGAGATGAACAAAACTAGACCTCACTTACCTATATTACAAAGAATTTATTTTTTTATACAATTTATATGTAATTATGTACTAGAAGATTTATGAAAAGAGTTGCTACCCTATAATATATACTAAACTTGCTACTCCTAAAATATAATAAAGTTTTTAGATTCTATTATTACCATAGACAATCTAAAAGAGAGTAGCAGACTAAAATAAGATAACCTACAATCTGGAGGGCAAATTATTAAAACAAATATTGTATAAGTTGTTAATTAAAGGGACAAGTTATTATACAATGCATTAAAAAATCAAGAAACTAGGAGGCAGTTATTTAAGAAAAATAAGGGTAACAAAATAATTAAAGCTACAACCTGAGAGACAAAATATTAGAACATGCATCGCATAAGTTGCCAGCTACATTGACTGAGTTATTATATAACCCACTATACAAGCCGGGAAATATGACTAGCTCACAATGGAGGGACATTAATAAAAAGACAAGAGTAGCGACCCAAAATAAGATAAGTTGCACCCTAAAAGACAAACTATTAGAAAATTATAGTTATTACACAATTAATATGCAGGATTTAGACATACATTCGAACCTAAAAGGGTGACTGAAAACTGAAAATAATTTTTTTAAAAAATAACTTGTCTATGTTTCAAAGAATGTAATTCTAGTAGCAATTTATATGTAACTATATGCTTGGAGACTTATAGAAAGAGTTGCTATCATGTAATACCAAAGATGCTATTTTAAAAATATAATAAAGTTTTTACATGGTATGCATGTTGATTGTTACCATAGCCACATATTAAATTTGTTATATAGTATTTCATAAATATACTAACCCTAAAAGAGAATAGTGGACCCAAACAAGACAAACTGCAAACCTAAAGGAGCAAATTATTAAAACAAACATTGCATAAGCTGCCAATTAGAGGAACAAGTTGCTATACAACACATTACAAAAAGTCAGAAAACATGGCTTGCTATCAATTGGGGGCATTTTTAAAATAATAAGAGAATAAAACAAGACAAGCTGCAACCTAGGGGCAAATTATTAAAACAGGCATTGCATAAGCTACCAGCTACAGGAGCAAGTTATTATATAAGAAATATAGCTACCTGATAATTGGAAGGATATTTATTAAAAAGACAAGAGTAGCAACCCAAAATAAGATAAACTGCACTCTAGAGACAAACTACTAGAGGAAACATTACATAATGTGCTAACTTACAGAGGATAAATTATTATACAATTGATATATAGAAATGCATTTGAATCTAAAAATAACGACTAAGAACTGAAACTAAAAAAACTAGAGTGAAAACTAAAACTAAAAAAATGAAAGTAAAAACATTAAAAAAAAACCTCATAGAACTGAAACTCAATGTAACAAAAATAACAATAAATGAAACAAAAAAAGAAAACTGAAACTAAAAAAATAGACTGAAAACTGAAACTAAAAATTAAAAAACTGAAAAAAAAAAAACCCTCATAGAACTAAAACTAAATGGAACTAAAATTAAAAAATAATGCTAACTGAAAAAAAAAAAAACATATTTAATTGGAACTAAAAAAAACACAAATTAAAAAATAATACTCAAAGTGGGCTACGTTTCCTGCCTCTCCTACATGAGCAAGGCAGGTCAGACCGTACGACTTCCACTAAAAAAAATATGGAGTAATAGAAAATGGCCAGGCAAGTACTAGCGCACAAGTTGGACCAGCGAGTCGTGGGCCAGAAGAGTCATGAGAGCGGGCCTACGAATCATGCGGACGCATACAGCAGTACAGGACAGTCGCGCGCTCCAACGGGAGCGCGACTGCACGCGCGTTAACATTTACGTTTATTATATGTGACTTTGTAATGCTGCTTTATTTTCCTTAATATATATTACAGTTGTTATTAAAAAGAATGGCAATAATTCCCCTAGAGAGAACACTTCAACCGAGACGTGGCATAATTCAGTTGCTTTCATCCGGGCCCACTACGTTTGGTAAGCAGCCTACACACTCCGGTGACCAGGTGTCACGCCACACCTCCGCACTGCCGCATTGACTGGCCGCCTTCGTTAACGTGACCGCGACGCGCGTCCGAGAAACATCCGCTCGCAACCATGGTGACACCAGCCTCCACCACCCCTGCGTGCACCTCTTCCGCCGCCGCGGCGCCCGGCTCCGGCCGCGGCGTTGTCCGCCTTCTTCGCTCTTCCGCTTGGTCCCTCCTCCCTTTGGCTGCCGCGGCCAGGCCAGGCGCACGGCTGACCACCGCGCTCCGCTCAAGAACCCAGCCGGCGGAGCCCGAGCTGGTGGAGCAGTCGGTGAACACGATCCGGTTCCTGGCCGTGGACGCCGTGGAGAAGGCGCAGTCCGGCCATCCAGGCCTCCCCATGGGCTGCGCGCCGCTAGGACACGTCCTGTTCGATGAATTCCTCCGCTTCAACCCGAAGAACCCTGCCTGGTTCGACCGCGACCGCTTCGTGCTCTCCGCCGGCCACGGGTGCATGCTCCAGTACGCGCTCCTTCACCTCGCCGGGTACGATGGCGTCAAGGTGAGCTCTTTGAAGGAACCCACTCCACGTCTCTACCCCACCCACCCACACAGAGAGGCACACACTTCTCTGTCTGATTTTGGGAGTTTGCTGCTATAGCACCGGTGTTGATGAATTTCGGGCTGCAAAACTTAAATATGTACTATTGTAGAGTCCCAAAACTGCGGAGTGATACTGATTTGATTTTAAATTTTTCAAGGTTTGAGCCTTTGAGGAGAGTGTGTGAACCGAAATCGTTAGATGGTAGAGATTTGTATTACGAATTTAGTGCTTGCGAATTGAAATAAATTGTTCTGAAAAGCAAAAAATTCATATAAGCTGAAAGCTTCGCAGAGTGAATACTGATCCACCAACATGGTATTGTACTTCGTTTCGAATCCTATTTTCCTCTGTTCTTTCAAATCATTTGTGCTCATTTTTCATTTCTATGTGACTACTGACTATTCTGCTTCTTCTCACATGATCTTGCTCTGATTTTAATTTTGATAACCATATTTACTGTCGCAGATGGATGATCTGAAAACTTTCCGACAATGGAGAAGCAGAACTCCTGGTCACCCAGAAAATTTTGAAACACCTGGTGTTGAAGTCACCACCGGTTGCCAGCTGAAACATTTTAAATTTTGTTTTGCCTTTTTTTCTGAAAGCTAAATTGATATCTAAACTTTTCTTGTGCCATATAGGTCCCCTGGGCCAGGGTTTTGCAAATGCTGTTGGACTAGCGCTTGCTGAGAAACATCTAGCTTCACGTTTCAATAAGACTGACATTAAAATTGTGGACCATTACACGTAAATTACTAGCCACTTGCATTATAATTGGTTGCTTTTGTGATGCACAAATTGGGATGTTTGGTAATATGGTTTTGTTACTCGGTGCTCTTCCTTAGGTACGTCATACTTGGGGATGGTTGCCAAATGGAAGGTGTTTCGAATGAAGCGGCCTCTCTTGCTGGTCACTGGGGCCTTGGAAAATTGATTGCTTTCTATGATGATAACCACATATCAATTGATGGTAATACAGATATTGCATTCACTGAAGATGTGCTTGCACGATATGAGGCACTAGGGTGGCATACTATCTGGGTGAAGAATGGCAACACCGGGTATGATGACATACGTGCTGCAATAAAGGAAGCGAAGGGAGTTAAAGACAAGCCAACTCTTATCAAGGTAACTGGGGGTCTGTTAATAATATTTAGTTATTCATTTGCTTCTCATTTTGGTACAGCTTCATGAGATAAATGGCACACTATAGGTGACTACCACTATTGGTTTTGGATCTCCGAACAAGGCCAACACATATAGTGTTCATGGTAGTGCTTTAGGTTCAAAAGAAGTAGAGGCAACTAGAAGCAATCTTGGCTGGCCTCATGAGCCTTTCCATGTTCCAGATGAGGTGAAGAGGTATGTTTTTTTTTTTTTTTTTTTTTTTTTTTTTGAAACTGGGTGCTTCCATTATTCGTCTACTGAACCATCAGCATCGACAAGAACCTGAATGTTACATGGGATAGAGCTAGAGATAATCACTTCCTCTACCACACACTCATAACCCAACTCTGCTAAAGCATGAGACACACAGTTACAGTCTCTATTTTGAAATTACATTCAAAATCTAAGAAATTCGAGGGGACTAGTGACTTTAGTTCATCAATCCACCTTCAGGTGTAGCATCATAATCACCTGACCAGAGAGCTTGCTTAGATTCAAAATCTAAGCAATTCGAATGGACTAGTGACTTCAGTTCATAGATCAATCCACCTTCAGGTGTAGCATCATAATCACCCGACCAGAGAGCTTGTTTCACCATCAACACATCAGCCTCCCAATCCCTAAGTTCAGAGCTGCTTGGACGCCTTGAAGACAGTACACAAGTTCAGTGGGGAAAGGATTTCGCACATGATCAAGCTTCCCTCTGCCCACTAGGACCACATCAGCCTCGTAGTCTTGAATAACGAACTCCCAGCTACCTGAAGTGGTTTCAACTTTGAAAGAGCCATCACAATTCAGCTTCAGGACACCACCAGGCGGTTTAGTCCATCTGCTTTTGGCTCTTGCACAGTATAGTTTCTCAGTAGTAAAGCTTCTGAAGACCTCATCCGCATAACTTCTACTGGATCGAGCCAACGGCTCTGTGCTCCTTCGCCTTCCTTCTTCCCTGATTGCATTTCTCGCCGACCACAAGTACAACAGGGCAATAACTATTTTAATTCTGTCATTCTGCACTGTAAAAGAGGTATGTTTTATTCAGCAATGATGTTATTGCTAAATTCATGCTGCACTGTAAGAGAAAATTACTATAAATAGGTGATTAAGTTCACTTTGGTGTTTCTCAAAGAGGAAGTGATCTCTAATAAGCAAACAGTAAATCACCATGATATATTTGCAACTGTCTCAAAAGTAATGGAGGGGTCAAAAGGATTCTACCACACAACAATGATTTAAGAACCACCTGCACCCATGCTTTGTTTCATTTTTCCCTGATGAAATTGTGAAGACCATCGATGCATATGTTTAGAATATTGTTTTTCTTGTACAAGTTTTTAAATGTTTGATTTGGGTAAAAATATTTATGCTCAGAATAAATTTGTGTATTTAAACTCAATATATTCTGCACACAAGTGTAATTATATAACTTATCAATCGCAGGCACTGGAGTCACCATATTGATGAGGGTGCTTCACTTGAAGCTGAATGGAATGCCAGGTTTGTAGAATATGAAAAGAAATACAACCAGGAGGCTGCTGAGCTAAAGAGCATAATTTCAGGGGAACTGCCTTCAGGGTGGGACAATGCTCTTCCAGTTAGTGCTCTTCTGAATGTCAACTGTCATGTGTAACCAATATTCCTTTATCCATGTGAATGATAGATATATTTGCATTTAAATATTTTTTCTTTGTCTCATTGCAGACCTATGCTCCTGAAGACTCTCCTGATGCCACTAGGAACTTATCTCAACAGTGCTTGAACGCACTTGCCAAAGTAATACCTGGATTTCTTGGAGGTAGTGCTGATCTTGCAACATCAAATATGACATTGCTTAAGATGTTTGGTGACTTCCAGAGGGATACTCCCGAAGAGAGGAACATTCGTTTTGGTGTGAGAGAGCATGGGATGGGTGCCATTTCGAATGGCATCGCTGTTCATAGCCCTGGTCTGATACCTTATTGTGCAACATTCTTTGTGTTCACTGACTATATGAGAGCTTCCATCCGCCTTTCAGCCTTGAGCGAATCTGGAGTGATCTTCGTGATGACTCATGACTCCATTGGCCTTGGGGAAGATGGACCAACCCATCAGCCTGTTGAGCAGTTATTCAGCCTCCGAGCAATGCCTAAAATTTTAATGCTTCGTCCAGCTGATGGAAATGAGACATCGGGGGCCTATAAGATTGCAGTTCTTAATAGGAAAAGGCCCTCTATCATTGCCCTGTCACGGCAGAAGCTTCCGCAGCTCAAAGGAACATCGGTTGATGCTGTTTCTAAAGGAGGATATATTATTTCCGATAACTCATCAGGAAACAAACCTGATTTTATTCTCATTGGCACGGGTTCAGAGCTTGAGATTGCAGAAAATGCAGCAGGCGAGCTGCGGAATAAAGGGAGAACCGTACGAGTGGTTTCACTAGTTTGCTGGGAATTATTTGAAGAGCAGCCTGAGGAGTATAAGGAAAGTGTTCTCCCAAATGAGGTTACTTCTAGAATTAGCATTGAGGCAGGGGTCACATTTGGATGGGAGAAATATATTGGACAGAAAGGCAAAGCTATTGGTATTGACCGTTTTGGTGCAAGTGCTCCTGCAGGGAAGATATATAAGGAACTTGGTTTGACAGTGGAAAACGTCATTGCAGCAGCGGAGGCCCTATAAATGGTCATCACATCACTGAAATACATATATTTTGATAGGTATGTTCGAGTATCAAGATTTCAGTTATGCCACTGGTTTGAAGCACTATTTGTGATCATGTGCTTGTATATGAACTTTTATGGATCTTCTTTACGAGCTGCAAGTTGCCTGTGCACCTAATGACGTGTAGATTGTCAGGCAAATTTGCCTGTGCACCTAATGACGTGTAGATTGTCAGGCAAATTTGCGCTTTGCTCCTACAATCATATTCTGAGAACCTGATGCTATTAAATAAAAGGCTGGTGATATTATCAGACATATTGTGACTTTATACTATATATGTTAGCTAAATAGATGCACAATGTAATCTTTGTTTCATCGAGTCGTGTAATAGTTGGTTAGGGTCGGGTCATAAGCGTAGGCGTGCGCGATCATGAACTGGACTGTGTCGAGTCAGCTCGCGCCACGACGTGCCACGCACGTAATGTGCACCACAAGGAAGGGTGCGACGGTCTTCGTGTGTCGTGGCGCGGGGGGATTTCTAGTCTATATAAGGCAATGATTCAAAGGTTGCGGTTGTTGGCAGCGACAAACTTCTTGTCTTCCTTGTTTTTATCTGCGCTGTGTTATCACCGTGGTCACCACGATCACCGCCGACGATCTCTGGCGTGCTAGGGGCTCTGGGCTCCAACACGTGGCTATTGCGCTGGGAAAGAATCCGGTACACCATGATCGCAGCAAGCATATTGATACTAGGTATCATTTTCTTCGCGAGTGTATTGAGGATGGCAGGGTGGAAGTCGAGCATGTCGGGACTGCTGAGCAGCTCGCCGACATATTCACCAAGGCGCTAAGAACTGCATTAGGTGTAGTTGATGTGCATCAAGTTTAGGGGGTGTTTTGTTAGCTAAATAGATGCACAATGTAATCTTTGTTTCATCGAGTCGTGTAATAGTCGGTTAGGGTCGGGTCATGAGCGTAGGCGTGCGCGATCATGAACTGGACCGTGTCGAGTGGAGCGCACGTAACGTGCACCACAAGGAAGGGTGCGACGGTCTTCGTGTGTCGTGGCGCGGGGGGATTTCTAGTCTATATAATGCAATGAATAAAGACTCAAAGGCTGTGGTTGTTGGCAGCGACAAACTTCTTGTCTTCCTCGTTTTTAATCAGCGCTGTGTTCTCGCCGTGGTCACCACGATCACCGCCGACGATCTTTGGCGTGCTAGGGGCTCCGGGCTCCAACAATATATTGTGAATTTGTGACATTTATTTCTTCACTTCTGTTCTACTCCCTTCGTCCCAATTTATAAGACGTTTGACTTTTTGGCACCAAGTTTGACCACTTGTTTTATTCAAAATTTTTTGCAAAATATCATTTCTTGCTTTATTAATAAAAATTCTTCAAAAATAACTTAATTTTTTTTATTTTTATAATTTTTTAAATAAGTCGATTGGTCAAATTTACAGGAGAAAAAGTCAAACGCCTTATAATTTAGATGGAGGAAGTACTTCATATGCAAAGGTAACAATCAGGCCCTCAAAGAAAAAACAATGAGGCTTGCCAAGTTCAATAGACACGCTAGACAACAAAACCTTTTTATTTCCTCCACTAGGAAGTACTTAAAAGTTATTACTCACCTTTGCAAAAGGGGATTAATTGGATTGGTGTCATTATATTTTTTGTGGTTCTAAAAAATGCGGCTACTATGTCACATTATAATTCTGGTACTCTCTGAAATAATCTACACTCTACATTTTTTTTGAACGTTACACAACATTTTGCACGGTGTTGGGACTAGTTGCAGAAGGCAGGCTAGGCTACATGGCACATTGCCTGCGGAGCAAAGGCACGGGTCATCAATTTCGCCATTTTAAGCGAGGAAGACAGTTCTCCAGGCCATGTTAGGCTAAACACACTGGATACTGTAAAAGCATCCTATAAATGCACATGGAGTGTGAAAAGCTTGCAGCGGGGTTCTGTATGTCGTCCGTTAAAGTTGCGGACGAACCGCCATCCGGTGCATGCACAGGATGTACAAAGTGTCCACTATGCAGGCGTGGGACTGAGACACAGCATGCAGCGCACGCGGAGGAAAAGGACGGGCCACGCAGCATGGAGCGCTCGGAGGGAAACCAGGGAGAGAAAAGTGACATGCAGTGGGCCCTACTATTTCAATCCTAAAAAAAATGTTATAACTCACAAATCAAAAATCCAAATTAAATTCCGATTGCACCATTAAATTTTTTTCAATAAATCCTTCAAAATAAGATGTCACATGGATATATTTAGATAAAGTGATAAGTGGATCTCATAGTAGATAGAGGATGATATAGAGGATGGATGAGTGCGAGAGAATTGAGTATAGAGAAGAGAATCTTGATAATCAGGACAGAATATTCCTTTTAGAGGATGGATATAAAATATAAAGAGTGCGGATAGCCTTACACTGACGGGTTGCCGACGTTGCCTACGGCGTTGGGTACACGTTCGCTAGGGAATGTGGGCGTCGGCGCTAGCCCATCATCATCGGCCGAGGAGACGCCGCCCCCGCCACCAGGACATCCCTCCTGGCCTCCACACGCCCTGCTGTTGAGTTAGCCGTGATCCCACATGATGCTTGCCTCAACTCGGCAGAAATCTTGCTTTCCTGCAGGAGCTCATCAAGCCAATGTTTGTCAAATTTTCATTAGCTTAAGATTGGACAACATATTCTTTACTTACTCAAACTTTTTTTAGAACTGACACCTAGAGAAGAACATAATCAATAGCCTCGTTTTTAGAGAACAAGACAAAAACCCTGTCATCCGATTGATTTTGGGAAACTGGACTAAAACCAATATAGTAGCCTTAATAAACAAGAATTAAATTATGGCATATCAACAAATACAAAAACAACAACACATCCTAGCACAAGGGCGAACAGTTGCACAACGAGAAATATACCAAACCAAGGCACATGAACTCTTTAATGGTGCATCTAGGGAAGTAAATAACACTGCAATGTAATCATCGTTAGCCAAACAGCAGGAGGTGACTCCGCAGGAGCTTGGCAAGGCTTTTGCCCAAGCCATGTGCCGAGGGGTTGAGCGGGCCAATCCAGGAAACGTTAGCGAGAGGTTCTTCTATGATGCCTTCAAGAAGAAGATCCTCATCAATGGCCCAGACTAATTTGAGCAAAGCTTTCGCTCAGGGCCTTTGCCAGTGCTCCCATTCACCCAACTTAACGGAGGGAGACATGCGGGATGCTGCGTGGCGCCGTCACTGTGTGGTGCCGTTGTGGACATGTCGGCGACAGTGAGAGGTGCACACCAGCTAAGTTCCTTGCCTAGATATAGAGGGGAGCATGTCAACCGCCGCCACACCATGAGACGGTGGGAGGCGCACGTCGGCAAACAATTACTACTAGACGGAGTGGGGTGTTTGCCAGCCGCCGCTATACCGTGCGGAGCCTTTCCTAGAAGAACCTGTGTCGGCAAGTGATTACTGCTGGAGTTTGAGTTCAATTTAAGCCATGGTTCTTTTGGAATAACTCGCCAACTCTATGGAGATTATTTATGCAAAGTTTTGGGCCAATTAGCTCTGTTTTTTTACAACAAAGTAGCTCTGTTTTTTTTACAACAAAGTAGCTCTGTTTTGATCGAGTTCTTTTGTTTCTCATGCTCTTCTCTGCTCTGCGTTCCTGTGTGTGCTTCGGTGGAGAAATTGGTGGGAACCAGCACCACCAGCAACCTGGCCATGCAGCCTACAGTGCATGCTCAGCTTTTCTGTATTTTGTGGTGTTTGTTTTTCTCTCTCCCGGAGTTTCAGGTAAAATTTTCAGACATACTCTCGGCTTGTTGTTCTGTCTAGTCTGTTTGTGCTTCGATTTTTATTTCTTCTTTTGCGTTGGCTTCCAACTAATCCGAGAATTTTATCTAGGCTTAGATATTTTAGATTCAGGAACCCGCTTCCTCTTAATAGAAGTTGTGTATCCTATTTTTAGTTCTCTATTTTTTGTTTGTGTGTCTTCTTGTTCTGTTTGCTTTGGAGTGTCCCGCTGTATTTCTAGGAACTTCCACTCGCTTTTTCAGATTGAGGGCATCTCTATGTTACTTTTTGTGTTTGGAGGTGATTTTGGAACAACGGTTGGAAAGTTTTAAATGAAAACAGCTTCCATTCACCCCCATCTGGTCGCTGTTGTCGGTCCTTCATTTTGGATGGAACCCATCCGGTCTTATGAATTAGGATATTTGGATATATATAGTCATAAGGCTTTGTAGATAGTAATTATGGTGCCAACTTGGATGTAGGAACGCATGTTTATCACTAGTGTATATTATGTGTTAAGAACTAGATAAAGTTAGGTTCTATTGGGATCCAGCAACCTAATGGTCCTTTAGATTAGTCTTAGTAGGAGTTTCATATGAATTTCTTTTGTATTAAATAGGTTACCACATAGGCCTTTTCGATAGTATGACAGTGTATTTAATAGGAGAAATAAGAAATAGGTTTTATGGGGATGAATATATACCAACTCTTTAAGGGTTATGAAATTAAATCAATATGAAACTAGAGAAGGAAACTTTGCATTGATTCATTTAATATGACATGGCAGTCTTAAAAATAATGCTACGAAACTATCCACTGAGATGGGTCTTATGCCAGTCTCAAGCTCTCAATGGAAATTTTAAAAGGGGTTTTCATTCTTATTTAATATTGTGACACATCATTAAATTTGCTGACTCGGCAAGTTAATTATGAAGAGAGAGAGAGTTTCATAGAATTTTATGATCTAGATAAAAACTTATTGTCATAGTTATCAATAGAAAAATTGATGTGACAGTATAGATAATTATGTCATGGAACTCTCAACTGAAACTGACCTTAATAATGGAAGGGCCGGATACAATTCTTGGTAGCGTTGTTTCAGGCTGGAGCCGCAGGCCCAACAATAATCGAAGCGTCGAACACGTCAGATTTATGTACCACTAGCTGAACAGCGGTTGCCAGTAGCTAGGCCAGGCGAGCCAGAGGAGAGACAAAGAAAAGGCTATAGGCAAACCGAAAACGACTGATAGTCTGGTAATAAAACATGATGATGTATTGGAACATGTGAAGAGATAAATCAGCATTAGGCCAATCTCAATGGCCAGTTTCATTGCACTGTTTCCAAAATAACCACGTCATCTAGAGTGGGATGAAATGATGAATTAAACAACCTTCACAATGCAGCGTTTCATTTCACCAATTCTAAAGCTAAGTAAAGCATTTAATTGCTGCAGGATGTTGGGATCATATGCACCATATATATCGTGTAGCCATTTGCAGTTTTGCATACATTCACACCCCAACGCTGAAACTACTGAAACTAAAGTACGCGGTAACCAACTGTTGAAAGCACTCACTACTGAAAGCACACAAACTACTGTAATAGTTGATCATCATGTCTGGGAGTCAATTTTATCTTGCTGACAACACCAACGAACTGAACTTGGTAAGCACTGCGTGTGGTGTATTCTCCACTCAACATCCATCTTCAACTTCAACTAATATTGTCTTCAACCGTGTCATTCAGAGCAATGGGAATTCATACTGCAGAAAAAGGCAGAGGATGCAGACTACAGAAAATAGATGAATCTCTTCCCTACATCGATCGAACCACCAACAAAATTCAGATCTGAAATTTGTGCGTACTCACCGTGGATCTTGGGGGAAGTTTGGTCTGTGGGTCCCCATCCTGTACTTGAGGTGGCCATGGTGCCATAGGATGCAGCGGCAACGTGGTCGAGTTTGTTGGCAGCGGACCGGTGGCGGCGCTGGAAAGGAAGTCGGCGGCGGCGGAACCGATGGCAGTGCTGGTGACGAAGCTAGAGGCAGCAACGACGCTGTCTTGAGTGCCAGACGGCTGGCCCCGTGCCCTTTCCCTCCTTCGCCGGATGCACGTCGGCCAAAGTCCACTAGTGCTGGATCCATGGTGGGAGATGAAGAAGAACGGCACTTCGCCCTCACATAGCAACAAGAAGAATGGCGGGAGAGTGAGAAGGATGATAGCGGGAGGATTGGGGCGGAGGCGTGGAAAGGATGGCGCGAGGGCCTGGGATGGATTGGAACGGAGGCATGCGCACGGGATCGACGACGATGGAACTTTCCCCCTCAATGCTGGTTTCACGCGGTTTCCAAGGACTTGGAAACGGCGCATGCGAGTGTCGTGGGGATGAAACGTTTTGCTTCTCTCTCCTCTCCATTTCATGCAAAGATTCCATTTTTGCTGATGTGTTACCCTATTTAATGTGCATGAAACCTCCATGAAATGCCCATTGAGACTGGCCTTAGATTATATATAAACTGATGCTGAGGACAGGAATATTCAAACACTACTCAAGAAATGATAAGGAAGAGTCTTGAACAACCGCACACATACAAACACCTCTCGTTCCCAGATTTTTTTTCTCTGAAATGTTGAAACTTTTACAAAGCAAAGGATTAATGAGTGGACAGTATATAACACTGGCGTAAGTGCTAGTGACGCTGGATGCCTATAGAGATGTACTCTCTCAGTCTAATAGACACATTTAATCATGATGATTCATACATGCATCACCAAATGAAGTTGGACCATTTGGTTAATTTCTTCTTATACTATTAAACTAGCAGCGCCGCAAACTGGAAGAACAATTTTATGAAGGGTTGATCCAAACTAAAGAGGCACCTTGCACGGAAGCAGACAGAAATTTGTTTGTACCACCTTTTCATCAACTCAGGTGTTATTTGTTTCGGAGTATTTTATATAGTAACAGTTTGTGCTGTCATCGATTTTTATTGCCAGGTGTTAGTTCCAATATAAGCGGAGCTGTTCACAGATGGAACACATACATAGAAAAATTAAATATGCTCTAGAGTTATGTGCTTGCATCCCTAGTGTTGTTGGACTCGCACGGTGGGGGTGGGAGCACATGCCCTCAAAGGCCAAAAAGAAAAGGAAAAAAGCTGCATCCTAAAACGTATATGGACATGTGAAACCTAGTTACCACCCACCTTTGGACCTCATTCGTTTACACTGCTTGCGAGGTAATGAAAAATAATATCTTAACCAAACAAATAAATAGATTTTTTTCAAAACAGATAGAAATTCGTGTTTTGTTTCCCACATGAAAAATCAATTTCTGCATCTCTGTACTGGAGTGTGTTTTATGTGTTGCCATATAAGTGTGGGTAGGTTAAGTGCAGGCATCTATCAATGAAGACACAGATTTTTTTTTTTTTTTTTTTTTTTTTTTGGAGAGACTGATGCTCTTATCTATCAAGATCCATCATCATGTAAATTGTATTGGATATTGGCGTATAGCAGCTTAGATGACGCTGAGTTGTGTTGTATTGGAGCTATAATCTGCTAAGCTAGTGACGAGTGATGACACTACTGGGTCAAATAAATATGACACAATCATTATATATAGGTCTTGGCCTCTTGGGTAATAAAAGATGATGTATTGAAACATGTGAAGAGACAAATTATTATATAAATTAGTTTATATATAAACTGATGTTGGCCCTGCAGCCTAAGTGCTTGTCTCCACTATTAAATTAGTCCTGACGAAATTATTGGACGTCTCTCATCTTCAAACTCGCCGGCCAGTAAGCAGTAGCCGAGGAAAAAAAAAAATCTTTGTGCTTCAAGCAATTGTAGTTCCTTCAAAAACAATAGTCCGTACACGTCACCCCCCGATGCCACACATTAGATATTCCCAACCGGCAACAGCCAAATAAAGAGCAACGCCACCTCGCCATATATACTGACCTGCTTCTCACTTGGTAGAGCTCACTCCAAGACCAAAACGAAGAGAGCCGCTCTGATGGATCACTCCACCTCCCTGCTCCGGCTCATCTTCCTTGCTCTTGGCGCCGCCCTAGTTGTCCTTGTGGTCCGCTCAGCCTTCCGCCTCCCACGTGGAATCTACACACCCACCACCTCACTCTTCGATGACGCCACCGCAGGCAGCAGCTGCACCAGGTTCGCGCCATGGGGGTGCCGCCAGGCCGACCGGATTAAGCCGAAGCCGAAGCCGGAGGCGCCGTCGCACGAGAACGACGTGCCGCGGCACCCGCTCGACCCACTGACGATCACCGAGATAAACCGTGCGCGCGAGCTCCTCCGCGCGCACCCGCCGTTCGCGTCGTCGCCGTCGTCCATGTTCGTGCACTCGCTGGCGCTCGACGAGCCGGACAAGCCCGTCGTCCTGAGCTGGCGGAAGGGCGCCGACCCGCTGCCCCCGCGGCGCGCCGTGGCGGTCGTCCGGTTCCGCGGCGAGGCCTTCGTCCTCGCCATCGACCTCGCCAGCGGCGCCGTGACTCCTCTGCCTGTCCCGGCCTCCGGGTACCCGACCATGACCATGGACGAGCAGGTGTCCCTGTGCTATGCGCCTTTCAGCGACCCGGCGTTCAACGCCACCATCCAGCGGCACGGCGTCCGCTTGTCCGACGTCGCCTGCCTGCCCATCTCCCTCGGGTGGTACGGCCCCACCGAGGAGAACCGCCGGCTGATCAAGGTCCAGTGCTTCTCCGCAGAGGGCACGGCCAACTTCTACATGCGCCCCATCGAGGGCCTCACCGTGCTGGTGGACATGGACACGAGGGAGGTCATCCGCATCTCCGACCGCGGCGCCGGCATCCCGATCCCGCCCGCCGCCAACACCGACTACCGGTACGCCGGCCACATGCAAGAAGGCCAGCAGACATCGAGGAGTGAGGAGGGGTTCGGGTTCCAGAAGGTGCGGGCGCCGTCGATGGAGCCGGGGCCGTCGGGGCCGGGGGTGGAGCTGGTGGACGGGCACACGGTGCGGTGGGGCGGGTGGGAGCTCCACCTCAAGGCGGACGCGCGCGCCGGCATGGTGGTGTCGCGCGCGCGGGTGCAGGACCCCGGCACGGGCGCGCACCGGGAGGTGCTGTACAAGGGCATGGCGTCGGAGCTGTTCGTGCCGTACATGGACCCCACCGAGGCGTGGTACTTCAAGACGTACATGGACGCCGGCGAGTACGGCTTCGGCCTGCAGGCCATGCCGCTGGTGCCGCTCAACGACTGCCCGCGCCACGCGCGGTACCTCGACGGCGTGTTCGTGGCCGCCGACGGCAGGCCGTACGTGCGGGAGAAGATGATCTGCGTCTTCGAGCGCTACGCCGGCGAGGTCGCGTGGCGACACTCGGAGAGCCCCATCACCGGCATGGACGTAAGTTATTTGTGCACTTGCACTCGTCATTTTGTCCTTTTCTTACCTGTGTTGTGTGTATTGCCAGACACGCTGAGACGCCTAGGGTTCTGTCATACGTACGCTACTACGATATACGATAGATAAGTACAAGTAGCTGTTCCCTCCTCTAGTTTGGCAATACTCGCATTTCAAACACAAAAGGTTCTTTACCTACTTGCATTGCAGCGCAGAAGCGGACAAAGGAGTGTGTTAAAGATATTTCCGGTACTAGAACTAGGACTAAAGGCGGTGGAAGAACCGAGGGAGAATCTTGAGATGCATATGCGATAAACAACAACTTAACCCTTCAATTCAAGGACCTTTGATAAATTATACACAGTTCACTCAGGAGTATTTCGGGGCTAGAAATCCGTACGCTGCTTTTACACGTCCAGAGATATTTTGGAGTTTTTGCTCGACCTAATGTTTATGTACACTTGATAGAATAGAAATTTAGCCAAATGAAATAAGGTGTTAATAAAATTCACAGGATTAGTATTTTGTGAATCATTAACACAGTGCCAATCTATGCTATATACGTCAGGCTAGATGTGCCGAGACAAATAATGTGGCCAAGCCTGGTGGTCTCTTCCGGCGCTACTACTAGCTAGAAAAAAATGTGACCAAGACTGGTGGAGTGACGCTTTCAATCAACATATTACGTAGTAGAGGCCTTTTTCTGCTTTCTCTTGAAAAGGAATCTTTAGTCAAGAAATAATGAGGAAGAATCTTAAACAAGAGCACACAAACACTTCGTTCCCAGATTTTTTTTTTCTCTGGAAAGTTGAAACTTTTACAAAGCAAAAGATTAAGGAGTGGACATTATTACAACACTGGCGTAAGTGCTGGTGACGCCGGATGCCTAATGGATGACATTGACTAGAGATATACTCTGAGTCTACTGGACAACGTACATTTGATTTATTTATTCATGATTATTCATACAGTCACGTCACCAAATGAAGTTGACCATTTGGTTAATTTCTTCCTATACGATTAAACTAGCAGCGCCGCAAATCGGGAAGAATAATTTTACGAAGAATTTGATCCAAATTAAACTAAAAGAGGCACCTTGCACTGAAACAGACAGAAATTTGTTTGTACCACCTTTTCTTTACCGTATGAACTCAAAACACACAAAAATTCATATTTTTATTTCCCACATGGAGTCAAATTTCTGCATTTCTGTACTGGAGTCTGGTTTATGTTGTGTTACTGCCATATAAGGGTTTAGCAAGGAGTAGGTGGAGTGCAGGCATCTATCAACCAAGAGACCGGTGGGTCTCATCTATCAGCATCTAACATGATGTAAATTGTATTGGACCTAGGCGTAGCAGCGCAGATGACGCTGCTGAGTTGTTTTGTATTGAGCTATATATATGGGCTGCTAAGCTAGTGATGAGAAGTGATGACACTGCTGGGTGAAATAAATCTTATGACACTTGGTCAAATAAATCTTCCTCTGTTTTTCTGATACGGTACGGTGGTCCCCTGCCTGCAGATAAGGGAGTCGCGACCGAAGGTGACGCTGGTGGCGCGGATGGTTGCATCCGTGGCCAACTACGACTACATCATGGACTGGGAGTTCCAGATGGACGGCCTGGTCCGCATCAAGGTACACTGCTACTACTACTTGCCACCATCATCTCTTTAATTTCGTATGTCTCTATCTCTGCTGTCGACCGACCGGATGGATTCACACGTACGGTACGTGCCAATACATACCTATTCACACATACGCGCTGGTGGCATTGCTAGTTTTAGCAGAGCGAGCCAGGCCATCTGAGACCAAAAATAAAAAAAAAAAAAAAAACCGAAGATGTCGATTTTACTAGTTGTTATTAAGATACCTTATCAAATACTATATACATATATTATGGGTCGACTAGCTGCAGACAGATTCCCATGGGGTCCAGTGGCCTGTTGATCCCGGCCCTAATAATCAAAATGAAAGGATCAGCAGGGACTATTGTTGGTAGTGGTTTTTCGCATCACGTGATGGCTACACGCACGCAGCTATTATAGGCCCTCTTTGAGCCATATAGTCAGCTAGTTACCTCATCTTCCAACACGGCGGCCAGTACCCAATCAGTATGCTGTGAAGAGAACATAATGGACGTCATTTTCCTTCTTTTTATTAGCCCGTTTAGATCGTCCAAATGTCCAATGATATGTGGATCGAGATTAACTTTCTGAGAATAAGCGGGGTATGGGATCAGTAGTAGTACACAAGTATCATCTACTCTCTCCCCATTCCAACTTAAAAGTTATTTTGGTATTTTTTTTATTTTACAGGTTAAAAAAGTATCTAAACATAACGTCGACCTATATACCATATTAAAAAAAAATACTAAATCTAGAAAATCCCAAACGACTTATATTTAATAATAGAGAAAGTACATGTTTGTCATGTTTAATTTGTACTGAACGAGAGTACATACACCATGCAATACATCGCCTCATGGTCACATATACGTACTGTATGTTACGACGACGACAGGTTGGGCTGAGCGGGATCCTGATGGTGAAGGGCACGGCCTACTCCGACCTGAGGCAGGTCCGTGAGAACGAGGACATGCACGGCACGCTGCTGTCCGAGAACGTCATCGGCGTCATCCACGATCACTACGTGACCTTCCGCCTGGACATGGACGTGGACGGCGCCGACAACTCGTTCGTGCGCGTGGAGATGGCGCGGCAGGAGACGGCCCCCGGCGAGTCGCCCCGGCGGAGCTACCTCAAGGCCACCCGGCGCGTTGCGAGGACCGAGAAGGACGCCCAGGTGCGCCTCAAGCTCTATGATCCGGCGGAGTTCCATGTCGTCAACCCCAGCAAGAAGACGTGGGTCGGCAACCCGGTCGGCTACAAGGTGGTTCCTGCCGGCACCGCCGCCAGCTTGCTCGACCCGGAGGATCCGCCGCAGAAGAGGGGTGCTTTCACAAACAATCAGGTAATTAATTAATTAATTAATTAGTAATAATATATAATATAAGTTGATAAATCATAGAGCGGTTCTGATGAGGAACAGTCTGATGAGTTGTTTATATGATAGTCGACAGAGATAGCATTAGTTTGATTTCCCATTTTAATTTGTTTTGTTTTGAAAACCCAATGCACGCAAAAACAGATATGGGTGACACCCTACAACAAGAGCGAGGAATGGGCCGGCGGTCTGTTCGTGTACCAGAGCCAAGGGGAGGACACACTGGCTACTTGGTCCGAGAGGTACGTATGTATGCACTGTATCAGCGGGTTCAGTCGTTGATATATGTTCCATCCACTGTATGTAATTAATATGGCCGGTCTGATTATTTTTGTATTTATCTATACGTATTATATAAACATTGTGCGTGGTGACATATCTGATGGACGAGCAGGGACCGTCCGATCGAGAACAAGGACCTGGTGCTGTGGTACACGCTGGGGTTCCACCACATCCCATGCCAGGAGGACTTCCCCATCATGCCAACCGTGTCGTCAAGCTTCGACCTCAAGCCAGTCAACTTCTTCGAGAGCAACCCCATCCTGAAGCAGCGGCCCACCAAGGAGGATGACCTGCCGACCTGTGCCGCCTCCGCTGCGTGATCAGCACCACGCACGACACCATCCATGGACGACGGCGGTGATGTTTCGGTGTCTCGGCCGGTGTGGGCATGGGCGTGTGGACGCATATGTATTCCAAGCCTAGGAGGGCGAACTGATTAACTGGACCCATCCATATGAGCTTGTATTAATTGCTGTGTGTTCTTGCTAGCTTTAGTACGTACTGATGCAGCCGTTGTTATATTAGAACTTTGATCAGCTAATGCATGGAACATATTGGTTGTGATATGATTACTTCTGTCTAGCTCAGATTCAAGCCCTGCTTACATACAGTGTTTTCATCGTTAAGTAAATTGATATAAGCTGTCATTATCCTAAGTAAAGATTTGAGAGTAGAACCAGAATTGGGCAATGACAGATGGAAAGTAGCCATACAGGTTCTTTTATATATATAGACGATACTCAACATGTTGCTGCGGGAATTTTGAGTGTCCTAAAGGAGAAAGTTCTATGAGATAAGAAATAGTAAAAAATGAGATAAATATACACACATTTTTTTTCAATTTCGATTTGATGATATTAGAAAAAGGGATAATTGAATGGAACAATCACGAAGAATGCACGTACATTAATGCATGTGACTCCATTGCGTGCACAAAAATGTAGAAATGAGAGTTTGTACACTGTGTGCAGTGAGTTAAAGTTAGCATTAGTAGTTCTGTTTGCTTGCTTGTCATTAGTACTTCCATTTTTTAGAAAGGACGGCAAAAATTTTTGCCATAATTTTTATTAGAAGAATAACAGAAAAAGATGACACTCAGTTTTTAAGTGGAAACTAGACTAAAAAACCACCGACTCGAATACAACGACCAACAACTTAGTAGTTCCATTCGACTGGAGAAATCTGAGACATAAGCAAGCAAAAAGTGAATGTGGTAATGGAGTCATAGCAGCTCCAATAAAATGTTCGTGCTATATATATAATGCAAGAGATTGGTACTGCATGTTGAATGGCAGCCAGAAACAAATCACAGACCATAATACACGCGGCGAGGAGGGTTGTTGGGCTTGGTGGAGAGGAAGGAGAGGAGGAGAGGGGGTCACTACTACACAAAATCTTTTGCAGGGCACTTCAAAATTGTCCTCGGAGGCGGTTTTGCCTGATAACCGCCTCGGTTAATCGGTTCCAACCCATCCTATGCTGTCGGCTAGCAACCGCCTCGGTTAATAGATTAACCGAGGCGGTTGGCATAATAAAATCGCCTCGGTAAATATGCATTAACTGAGATGACTGTTGTAAACTAACTGCCTCGGTTAAAGTATTAACCGAGATGGTTCTTGTAAGCTAACCGCTTCGGGTAATAAGAATTAACCGAGGGGGCTGTTTAAGGAAACCGCCTCTATTAATCTATTAACTGAGGCATTTGTTATAAAATGAATCACCACAATTAACAGGCTATTAACCGAGGTGGTGTCCTTACAATAGCCGCCTCAGTTAACTCTGCACTATATAACCAGCAACTCCTTCTTCTTCCCCGTGGCTTCTCCACCATTTTTTTGCGGGTTTTGAGCTCAAAAACCTTAAAAATTGTCTATTTTCTAGGGGGAGAAGTTTTGCCCTTGGAATAGGCAAAGAGGCACTGCAAGAGCTTAATTATTACCCTCCAACCCTCCTTTTCCTCTCTCTTCCTCTCTTCCTCTCTCTTCTCCTCTCTTTTCCCTACATCTAGATCTAGATCTAAGTGGAGGAGAAAGAACCATCTCCTAGAGGGGAGAAGTTTTGCCCTTGGATTTATGGAAGATGGCACCGCAAGAGGTTGATTATTACTCTCCAACCCTTCTTTTCCTCTCTTTCTTTCTCTTCTCTAGATCTAGATCTAGATAGATGCATTTTTCTTGAACTGCTATGCTTATACATGTTTCCGGTGCGTATGCAAGGTCGCGGATGGCCAGGAATTGAATGTACAAGGGATCGAGGCCAGATCCATCATTTTTGGATCATGTGAAGGGAAAGTTTATTCCTGCGATGAAAAAGCATCATCTGAGTGTGGGTTAGGATCTCATAATTTGTCTGTGCAATAGCTGTAAGACTTTGCTGGCATAGGGCAAGAGCGTGGTGCAATCTCACTTGTGTGGTTTGGTTTCGTCAAGGAATATAAGGTCTAGAAGTATGCTCTATTCGCCTAAACGACCATTTACCCATTTACACACTATTTAAATGCTACAGGGTGCTACACCGTTTCCATTTAAATGGTTGTTTTGACCGTTTAAACGACCGTTTAGCCCGTTTGAACACATTTTTTGCCCGAATAATGGCCTAAACGGCAGGAGACTGACTGCTTACCATTTAGCGTTTATGATAACATTGGAAGTATCACGGTGAAGCAGATCTGAGTGCCACTTGCTCATCTAGAGGAAACAAGTCGTCGATGACAATGGCGGAGGTGATGAATGACAGAGTAAATGGAGAACAACTTAAAGTATTGTTGGCATTTCTAATGTCACTGCAATAAATCCCAAATCTCTATCCCACGCAGTGCCGCTAAAAATGTTGGTATTAATTAACTTGCCTTTAGCAACTAACCACTAGCCTCTTTACCCTTACTCCTAACTATGAAACTAGGTTGTCATCCCCAATTGTAAAGCTAGGAATAAACATTGGTACTAAATCTTATCATTTTATATGACTAGGCAGAAATAAATAAAGATGGTTATAAACTAAGAATGATTCTGCAAGCGGACAGATAATTATACCATTGTAGTATTTTACCTAGAGTATTACCAGGTTGTTATTTATATTCTACCACTGGGAAGGCATTGCTAAGAAGCTACTCTATAGTATTAATAAGACTTATATGCAGTTAATAAGATATGTAGCCAATGCCAACTCTCCTCAATAACATGAATGTGTCACAAGATAAATAACATATAAATGATAAATATGATTAGTCATTTCATAATAATACTAATTCACTCATAGCAATTCTAGACATGTTAACGTCGTCTAATCATTTAATAGAGAAATAACTCCTAAGTATTCAAGCTATAGTCAAAGCTACTTCATTTAGTGTAAGTATGTCTAACAATCATTGCTAAGTTATACTACTATAGTTCCTAAATATATCAGAGCAATGTACAGGAAAAGATGAGTACATGAACCTCATGTATATAAATATACTCTTAACCTGACAATCCCACTCTACCAATCCACCATACGGGGGAAGGCCTACAAAGGACTCAATGGGTCTATCACACCCACGATCTACCTCACTACCCGGCATGACTGGGGATATTCGCAGATAAGTAATGCATCTAGGCACCATGCCTACACACAATCTACCACTCACCAACCGATCGAATTGCCAGTGCATGAATATAATAGCAAACTAACTATACTAGACATATTAAAGAAGATAATGAACAATGCAATTAGAACATAATAATAAAGAATAATGTTGCTAGTAATGATCATACAAACACAGATATTACAATAAGAAAGAAAAGCTTAAGAACTATACCAGACTCTTCTCTTCTTGACAACGTCGGGAATCCAAGATCGATGAAGAACTTGACTTCCTCTACTCTAGATCTAACTAGGCTAAACTATAAACTAGAGGCTAGGAACTAGAACTTGAAGCTCTAGATGACTTGATCACCAAATAACTCGATCACCAAATGACTCGAGCTGAAATGAATTGAATGAATTAGGGTTTCCTAAGGGGTTTGGCTCTGCTTATATAGCCCGGTGGGATACACGACAGCCGTTTGATCAAACCGACTTTACGTAGGGCTAAGATTGATCCTCAAAGGTGGTGGAAGAAGACTCCAGAAGATGACAGGTGGGGCCCACAGGGGGAGGCCGCCCGGCCTGGGTGGTGGGACCGGCCGGCCCCACCAGGAGGTGACTCCCCCTCCCCTTCGCTCTAGTGTCTTCTGGATCCTTCTAGAGTAGTTTGGTGTATTCCTGAGTTGCGGATAATTTGGTGGTGTAGATTTATAGTTATGCCTTTTTTCGGTGTTTTCTGGACTAATCCCTAGAAATTGGTAAATCACCAAAACTTATGGAAAATGTTAGATAAAACCCTAGCCTTTTAGATATTGATGTGTGTTTCATGCCTTTTGATATATAAAATTTTGACGCTATCCATCGTCAACAACTCCCCAAAGCTTACCTTTTGCTAGTCAATTAGCAAAAAACCTAGAGTTGGATCATGAGTTGCTACAATATTTTCATTCTAACAAGTACACATGCTTCCAAACAAAAATTTGGTAATGGATTGGAGGTGTTGGACCCCAAAGATTTCAAACTCACCCATATTAATTTTTAATTATGGAGCTTTTAACCTTCACATGGGTCTTGAGTAATTGAAAGGCTAGAACAATCAAGTCAAGCACTATGTCTCAAATTCATCACTCAACTAATATTCTAGAGTTTTACAAGTTTTCACAATAACGTTTTAAGCTCAGATGTGTGACACCCAAGGTCTCGCCATATATGGTATTTATGGATCTCATTGAGGCATCCATGATGTTATGCCTTTCTAATTCTAGGAATTATAGTGGAGTTTATAGGAGTGGCATTAAACAAGGAAGCATATTTGCAATTCATATATTATAAAGTCAAATAATGGATCTATAGAGAATCAAGTCATACAATCAAACCAAGATGTGCATGTGTGTGGAATATGGTGGATAGGTGTATATGTGGTGGCTAATCCTAATTCTACTTTTGCTCTTCAAAATAAATCTCTCTTCTTTCTTAGACTTTCAGAACTTCCTAGGAAAACATGGGCTATCTTTACTCTTTCTCTTTTTTTCTTTCTTTTTTATTTGGGAGGCGGGCATCTGAGTACCCATTGTTTTAATGCTGGGACACTTGTCCATCTTTTACTCCCTTTTATATTTTCAATATTTTTGCATAGCAACATGCATCCTTAGATACAATAATTGATAGAAGAAATAGCAATGAAAATTTAGAGCAAATAAACAAAGGCTGTTCTATGGGTTTATGTATATTTTTGGGTGTTCTCTCCCAGTGTAGAAGAAAATCATTTTAAGGTAGATGTGATAAAAATAGAAAATGGTTGCGCTTACTCTCAGGGTAAGAGTAATGCATATGTGGATGGAGTGTGTGTGAGTGATCTTGATTTTAAAAGCATGACAAGACTCTCTTAAGTATACACAAAGGTTGACTGAACTCAATGTAAGGCAAACATCATAAATAAGCAAAGGTTTTCTATTCTAAACATGTATCATACATGGCTTTGGTAGGAATTCAACTTTGTCATATAAGAGCTCATCATGTAAAGTTTTGAATTTTCAAAAGATAAAGGGGGTCAAAATTTAGCATCGCTAGGAATAAGATAAATAGCATCTCAAACTTTTTTATATCATATCCATCAATCACCTAGAGTTAGCTCAAGCATATTACTCCACAAGTTTCAGGGTTCAGAGTAAATTCTTATATTAAAGCAATCATATCCAAAACTTAGGAGAACTCAAGGTTGAAAACTAGGTACTTGAAAGACTTCCAATAGAGCAATTATTCATCATCTCCAAGACAAAAATTTTCTAGTTCATAGTTGACTCCAACACACTCTAATTAACTAAGACTTCTTTTTATTGGTTTTTAGATTTTATTTAGCTAAAGACTCATAAAAAACTCAATAGACGTGGACCTTCATGTGTCCACATATTTTTTGGTATTTTATAGCTATAAGACCGACTCAATAAATTGCATAGGTATAGTTACCTGATAACTAGGGGATGCTCCTCCCCCCAAGCTAGATGTTTGCCATATTTCGCTTTGAATGATCTTTAGAGTAAGCTTAGTAGTGGTGACCAACCTAGGGGTCTCATTCATTAATTTGTATAATCGAAGTAAAAGTATACTCCAACAAGAAATCCAAAAACTCGAGGCTAGGGAATACGATAAGGGGTTAGAACTATAGCCAAATGAGTAATTGATTATCTTTATGAGCCATCAAGATATAAATTTGTAGCAAGATTCTTATCTTTTTGTACTTTTTATATTTATAATGCAAAGGAATGAAAATTTATTTTTGTACTACTATAGTAAATATTCTTTCGGGGTAAACCATAAGCCTAATACTTTGAAGCTTTTTAAAGTGTTACAATAAAGTAATACAAAATTTTTATTTTTTTTTTAAACATGCAAAATAGTAAATGTACTAAAGTTAATTAGATAACTACCATTGTTACCTTATGGCAAGGGTGTGGCAATTTAAAGTCCTACCGATAGGACTAGGTTTAAAGAGTACTTGTAGGATTCTTTTGTACGAAGGAAGCCCATGCTATGTTCTCAAACTTGCCATGATGTCTCTATTTATTCTCTTCCAACCATGTTTGATTTTGTTCTTGTATTTCTCTTGCTTCTTGCATTGACATTTGCTCCATTCTCTCAAATTCTTTGTGTTCGCTCGCTAACCTAATGTTCTATTGAGTCTCTTGTTCGGTGAATTGGTCCATGTACCTTGTAGCTTTACGGGATATCTCTCCTTCTTTCCTTGAGAGTAGATTTGGATATGGGGATGCCTATTCATTCATATCTTCTAGGACAAATTTCAGTGTTAGTGTAACTATTAAAATATAAATGGAAGTGGACTTGTAATATCTCATGTAGAGGATTGCATTGGTATTTATTGAGGAAAGGCCTTCCCAAGATGATAGGTGTATCGTCATCTGGTGGTATGATCAAGAACCAAGAAATGGCGGGTATATAACAATCTTTAATCTTTATAGCGATGTTCTTTACTATGCATTTTCGGGAATCTCATTGATAAGATAACATTAAGAGGTGTATATAGGTTGGGTATTAGTTCATCACCAAATAGATAATTGTGTAGTTTGACATGATGTTGACCCTACGATTACCTTGTCACAAAAGGTCTTAGGAAACACCTTTTGCTTGACAATTCCTCGATAGTCGGGACTCCCGGAGACCTATGATGACAATGTATGGTGGTGCTAACATGTGGTCATGTTCGGTGTTAACCGAAAGGTTGATCGCTTGAAGGTGTTCTTTTGGAATTTGGCATAAACATTCTTCCTCCTTCTATTGTTGTTGTTCTTCTTCTTCAAGGCCAAGTGATTGTTGGGCTTGCAGGATGGAGGAGGAGGAAAAGAAGGGAGTTGTGAGGATGCCCAGTTCTTTAAATGAGAACTTCTCCTTCTTGTTCTTGATAGAAAGCACAATCTTGGCATGCCATCCGTATAGATGATGGCTTTAGTTATGCATAAGAATGGTTGCCTAGTATGATAGGTGACTCTTTCATCTCCTAAATCATTCTATGACTACAAAGTCAACGGGGATATAGGATTGTCCTACAGATGAACAATACCTTTTCCAAATTTCCTTGGGGGTAGCAAATTATTTAGTCCCATGGGACCCAAACGTATATAGTTGTGTACAACAAAGGATCTCCTAAAATATTTGTGTATAAATTACCTTAGGCATAAGATTGAACATGACAAAGAAATCACTTATGGCCTCTAGAAAGGTGTGACATCCTATCAAAATAGGAATGATAGGGCCTCCCAGAGATAGAAATCTCCTTTCTTTTTAGGGAGTGAGTGGTCAATCCACCGCACATTGAGTTGAGTGTAAAATGATACCAAAAATTATGAATATCGACAAGATTTGCGGTTTCTAAATCTTCTAGTCATAAGAAAACCTTTTTCCATTGGAAAAATATGTGGGCACATGAATGTCCATTGTTAATTGTGGATTCTAACATTTTATTCAAAAGCACGTGTTGGTTTTAAAATATAGAAGGCAAGGGTATTTAATCTAGTGTTCATGTTTTCTAAAGTTTTGTCATTTAAGGTTACCTTTTTAAACATTTGGTCCAAAAATTTAGATTGAAAGCAACATAAATACAAAAGTGGCAAATTGTAATTATCCGTAATTATTGTTACCTTGAAAATTACCTTGAAGGGTCCAAAAGATTCCATCCTTGATTTGATTGATTTCATCCTTGACCTTGTTGAGCCCCGATAGTTGGTGTTGTTGTTGATGTAATTCACATATCATCCTCTTGGATTTCTTGACGCCTTTGAGGATCACTGAATGTCCCTACGTGAAGTCGGTTTGATCAAACGGTCGTCGTGCATCCCACCGGGCTATATAAGCAGGGCCAGACCTCCAGGAAACCCTAATTCATTCAATACCTTATTCAAGTCATTCAAGGTTGAGCCAATTGGAGATCAAGTCATCTAAAGCTTCAAGTTCTAGTTTCTCATAGCCTTCTAGTTCATAGTTTAGCCTAGTTAGATCCAGATTAGAGGAAGTGAATGCGCGTTGATCGGTCTTGGAATATAGAAGTTGTCAAGAAGAGAAGAGTTCGGTATACTTCTTTTGCTCTCTTCTTTCTTATTGTATTATCTGTGTTTGTATGATATTTACTAGCAACATTGTTCTTCATCTTATTATTATGTTCAATGTCTACTTCAATACATCTAGTTTAGTTGGTTTGCTATTATATTCATACACTGGTTCGTATAGCGCTCATCTAGTTGATCATATGGTGGGTGGTAGGCAATATGTAGACATGGTATCTAGATGCTTTGCTTATCTGCGGATATCCCCAGTTGTGTCGGGTAGTGAGATAGATCATGGATGTGATAGATCCATTGAGTCCTTTGTAGGCCTCCCCCGTACGGTGGATTGGTAGAGTGGGATTGTTAGGTTAAGAGTATATTTATATACATGAGGTTCTGTACTCATCTTTTTCTGTACATTGCTCTGATGTGTTTGGAAATTATGGTAGTATTACTTGATAATGATTACTAGATGTACTTGCACTAGTTGATGTAGCTTTGACATGTAGTTAAATACTTAGGAATTATTTCTCTATTAATTGATTAGACAAACGTTGACATGATTATAGTGTTATAATGAATTAGTATTATTAGTGATGACTGATCGATGGCTCATTATCATATTTATATCATTTATCTTGTGACTTATCCCTATTATGAGTAGAGTGTATGACATTGGTTATATCGCTTATTTAATGCATATATACATATGTTATCAATACTATAGATTATTAGTTTAGCAATGCCTTCTCATTGGTAGAATATAAATGACATTCTAGTAATACTCTAGGTAAAATGCTACAATAGTATAATAATAATGTCTGATTATAGAATCATTCTTAGTTTGTATTCATATTTATTTCTGCCTAGTCACATAAAATGATAAGATTTAATACCAATAATTATTCCTAGCTTTACAATTGGGGATGACAACCTAGTTCCATAGTTGGGAGTAACGGTAAAGAGGCTAGTGGCTAGTTGCTAAAGGCAAGTTAATTAATACCAGCGTTTTGGTGTTGTTGGTATCTGTTAATGCCTCTTGAATAATTTTCGCAAGCGCATGGATACGTTGTAGCACTTCACCGGATAAGTATACCTAGTTTTAATATCGAACCCAAAGGAAGATGTGTGAGGATCTTCTAAACTACACTTAACCACCCGAGTAGCAAACAAGGGTAGAAGGTAGGGATATAGGGGACAACTAAGGCTTCTAATTCAAGGCTTACTCCCCCGTCCCAAAATAGATGACGTTTTTGGGTGTTCGTGTCACAAGTTTGACTCGATTTATAGAAAATACGTGTAATATTTATATCTCCAAATAAATTTGTTAAAAAACTAGATCTAAAGATCTTTTCAACAATAATAATTGATGTTATTTACTATTTTTAAAAATTGTTGGCAATCGTTTCTCGGGAAGCGAGAACGACATTCTTTTTGGGACGGAGGGAGTAAGTAAGATATGATTTGGATGTTTTACTGGGGAATTGGATAGAGGAGCACAGACAAAACTGTAATCCGACTACCAATTATTCTCCTGCTCGGCCTACCGACGGGATAGTGGAATATATAAGATTCAACGGAGCTATAAAGTCACCCCCGCGAGCTACCACTAAATCCGGACGATAGGGTACATCTACGAGTAACGAAGTCTAAGCACCACGTTTACACTACGAATACTACTCTAACCCAAGAGCTACAAGGATTAAAATACTCAAAAGAGTCGCAAACCAATAAGGCAAACTAAACAATGTTACTTACTTGAACTCAGAAGTCGATTCTGAAGTAATCTCAGATACAAGCCGTAGAGGTAGCACCGATAGGCCGATACTCCTCCAAAACTCTCTCTTTAACTCTATCTCTCTATCTCTGAAGAACTAGATTCTAGAGGTATAGAACTAGCTCTCTCTTAGAATGCTAACTCGAGAGGTCATCCATTCAAGGGTGTTGGTATACATTAACTGCACTCCATTAAATAAGATTTAAGTAAGATTATCCGCAAGTTTACGAGATATTATACCAGTGTCACATTTTACCTGGAGGTTTTAATTATCGTATCTACAGGAAACAATTGTGATGATGATAAAGTCTATAAACTTAACCCTACAATTAGGCTAGATAATATCAAGAAAGAGAAAATAGCTATTGAACTCTAGTTCTGACAACCGGTAAGCTTTGTATAATACCGTTCTAACTAGGCAAGTAACCCAAATAAGAGAAGAAACAGAGTAATCTCCTACCAAGCACCTATAAGCCTATCAATCCTATCAACGGGAAGTGGACTACAGAGGATTCAACAAAGCTATAAAGTCACCTTCGCGAGCTACCACTATCCGGCTAATCAGGGGACATCCACAAGTAAACCTAGCCTAGGCACCACGCCTACACTATGAAATACTACTTCAATCAAGTAATGACCAAGACCAAAGCACTCAATATGAGCTGTGAACTTTAGAACAAATAAGAACAACTGCTTACTTGAATCGGAGTGTTGAATACAAAAGTACCTCAGAACGCAGCTCCGGGCGAGAGAGCTGAATCCAGAAGAATACAGCCACGAAGAAGCACCGACAGGCCGAAACTCCTCCAGAATCTCTACTACTCTACTTAATCTCTCTAATCTCTAAACAAGACTAGATCTAGATGAACTAGTCTCTCCTAATTGCTACAACTAGATGAACTAGAACTAGATGAACTAGAACTAGATCAACTAGAGGGACCCTAACCCTAATTATGTAGAGAATATGAAGCACCAGGGTGTAGAATGCCTCTTGGAGGGGCCTTGGGGCGTCATTATATAGGCCGAGGTGGAGTAGGGGGCAAGGAACCACCACGTCAACGATCCGCGTCTTCATGTTGTGTGCACCGTTGGATCAAACCGACCTTAAATCGACATAGGGATGCTTTGCTTGACTTTCAAGGAAGCGTGGGAGGAAGACTCCGTGGGGGAGCGCCGCCGCTTGACCTAGGGCCCGGCGGGCGCAGTGGGTGGGGCCCGGCCGCCCCACCTGGAGGCCCCCTCGCGGGTCCCGCCGCCGTGTGTCTTCTAGATATTTCCTAAGCCTAATGATGATATTTTTTCCGACGCGGATAAGTTTCATGATAATTATGCACTCTAATCCCTCTTTTATGCTTTTTCTCGAATAATCCGTGAAAAATATAGAATATGCAAAACTCGTGGAAATTGTCAGTTAAAACCCTTGACTAGTGTGTACTCTTGTATCCTTTCATGTCTAAAGTTCTAATAAATATTGACGTTATCCACCGTCAACAACTCCCCCAAGCTTACCTTTTGCCAGTCCCTTGGCAAACAACCCAAGCCTAATTATTAAAATATTTGGATCGGGAGTTACCGCAATACTTTTATTTCTTTTAAGCACACTTGCTTTTAAACATAAATTTTCCTCCGGTTTAGACAAAAACTGCTCTAACTTTCAAACTTACCCATTTTACCTTTAACTATGGAGCTTTACCGCTTTTTGCATAAGTCTTGAGTAATCGAAAGATAGAACAATCAAATCAAGCACTATGTCTCAAATTGTTCACAAGTGCCAATATTCCAGAGTTTTGTAAGTTTTCAAAATAAAACTCAGAGCTTAGTTGTATGATACCCTCAAGTCTCTTATTATATATGGTATTTATGGATCTCACTAAGGCATTAATGATGTTATGCCTTCCTATAACTAAGGATATATATAGTGGAGCTTATAGGAGTGGCAATAACAAGGATGAGCATACTTGCAATTCATATGTTGTAAAAGTCAAACAATGGATCCATAGAGAATCGAGGCATACAATCAAATCAAGATGTGCATGTGTATGGATAGGTATATATATATGGTATTTAGTGGCTAATCCTAATTCTACTTTTGCTCTTTGAAAATAACTCCCTCCTTAGAACTTTTTGTGGGAAAACATGGGCTATCTTTATTCTCCTTTCTTTTTTTCTAAATCTGGGAGGCGGGCATCTATATACCCATTGTTTTAATTGCTGGGACACTTGTCCATCTTTTACTCCCTTTTTTCTTTCTTTTCTTTTTTTAGTACTTTTGCATAGCCACATGCATCCTTTGAATATATAAATAATTGGAGAGATAATAATAAGAACTTAGAGCAATTAAATAGAGGTTGTCCAGAAGGTATATTTTTGGGTGTTTACTCCCAGTGTAGGAGAAAAACATTTTTAAGGTGGATCTAGATGAAAGTGAAAATGACTGTGCTTACATCCCAGAATAGGAGTAATGCATATGTGGGTGGAGTGTGTAAGTGATCTTGATTTTAAAAGCATGACAAGGCTCTCATAAGGTATACACCAAAGGTTGACTAAACTCAATGTAAAGCAAGCGGCATGAATGTGCAAAGGTTTTCCTAACTCTAACTGTATTATATGGCTTTGGTAGGAATTCAAACTTTATCATACAAGAGCTCATCATGTAAGATTTTGGGTTTTCAGAATAAATCTCCAGAACTTAGTAATGCTAGGAATAAGATAAATAGCAGCAAAGACCTTCATGTATCATATCAATCAATTACCTAGACTTAGCTCAAACATATGCCTCCATAAATTTTAGGTTCAGAGTAAATTCTTATATCAAAGTAGTCATGTCCAAAACTCAAGAGAATTCATGGTTGAAAACTAGGCACTTGAAAGAAATTATGGTAGAGCAACTATTCATCATCTCCAAGACAAAATTTTAATGTTCTCTAGTTTTTTATGTGACTCTTACTAACTAAACACACTCTATGATCACACCTTAATAAATAGATAAGTATATTTGTTTGGTTTTAATTTATTATTCATCTTTTTATTTCTATTGGACTCACAAGACTCTAAAGACATGGACCTTCATGTGCCCATATATTTTTGGTATTTTATAACTATATAAAATAGACTCGATAATCGCCTAGGTATAGTTAACTGATAACTAGGAGATGCTCCTCCCCCCAAGCTAGATGTTTGCAATACTTGGTGTTGATGATCTTCAGAGTGAGCTAACCAGCAGCACTCCTGGTAGGTCCCACTAATAGACTCTCTCCTTGTCATAATATTGTTCCTGCATAATTACACTACAACAAGAAAATCAAAACTCGAGGCTCGATTTAATAAGAGGTTAGCGATTAGCCAATATATAATTGATTATTCTTATGAGTTGATTTTAAATTGACAAGTTCTCGCAGGATTCTCTTTTTTAGGATTTTTAGTTTAATTATGCAGAAATTAAATATGTGTGCATGATATGTAGTTGTATTTATATATATATATATATATATATTTTTATTATTATTATTTTTATGCCACCACAGAGAATATTATTCTTATGGGGCTTAGGCTTTTCATAATGCAAGAAAGTAAATATAGGAGCTATTATTATTTGTTTTTATACCACCACAGTAAATATTCCTCTGGGGGTTACCACAAGTTTATTCACATGGGACTTTTAATATTTTATGATGCAGTAAATGAAGCAAAAAAAGATTTTTTTAATGTTCATGAATATGTTAAGGTGAAATTATTAATGTAGATAGGAATACTAATTAATTAGATAACTACCATATTACCTTATGGCAAGGGTACGAACTTTAAAGTTTATCGGTAGGATTTCTTCTTCCACTCTTGTGCATCTCTCCATCTTGAGAGATGGAGGTCGTGATGGTTGCATACCTCTAGTGATGGCAATGTCACTTTTGTTCTTTGATTTGGTCAACAGGTTGAAGTAGAGCTTTAATAGTAGCTGGCAGCATCTTGCTCCATGTGCATGTTCACAGAACTTTCACTTGTAGAATTAATAAACTTTGCTCGACGTGTTGTCCTGTTTACAAAACCACGACAGAGATCAAGTGCATGGGCTCTACTGGTAGAAAAACACCAACAGAGCCAAATCTATTTCTTTATTTATTTTTTCTCCATCCTTAGGCACATTAAATAAGATAAAGTTAGTGTTACATAAATTGTTTATTTATGACATGAGTGGTAAAATCAAAAGATTAAGCATTGACTATTGCATTTAAGTTCACATGGTAGAAAAAAGAATGAAATTGTTTAACCAATAGAAGGATTATCTATCTTTATATAAATTTTCAAATAAGTATGACTATCATCTTCCCAAGATCGAATATAATTTTTTAGCTTGTTTGGTTAAGACTAAGATTAAGAGAACGGTGCCATAAACAATTTTAAAAAACAAAGCATGTTGAGTTAATTTGGTTAATCGATTTTAGTTGTAACTCTAACATGTTTGTGTTTTAATTTATGTGCACACCAAGATCAAGAGAAGAGCAGTGACCACTTACCTTAGGATATTACCTTCATTATTAGAGCGTGACGACACTAAGTGATAAAGGGTAAATGACTGGTGGTCCTTTCTCTTGCATCTTGAGTTGTTCATGGACATCTTATCTCCTCTGTTGCACTCATTCTTTTGCCATCTTTTGCTTCTTTAATCTTTTGACTCTTTTTTCACTCCGGTCATTATTATGCCTGCAATAGATTAGTGGACAACACATATCTAAAAAGAATATATAAATTTTGAACATAGGTTACTTGTCCAAGTATTTTATTTTGTTCTATCTATGCTAATGATAAGATAATATTGATATTATTTTTAGCATAGATCATGTTTTATACAAACATGGCTTGAGGCAAAGTAACTTGTGGTAGAAGATAAAGTGAATGATCCATTAATACTCGCAGTTCTTCCATCCACGATGAATGAGCTGTGTCTTCTTCTACAAAGTTATTGAAGCCCGTCATGCACCCTATTTCATCTCCGATTTAAATTCATCTCATGACTTACCCAATTAAGTTGAAAGTTTTCTGCAGGGGTTAGCCCAATAAAAATATCCAATGTCTACTACAACAATTTCTAGTTCAATAACCAAGTTAGACTCCATGTCTAATTTAGTTAAGGAAAGCTATTTAACCTAAGCACCACGCTTAATTTAAAAAACCTTTGAAAGTAAAATCAACACACCTTAAACTAAGCACCATGCCTAATTCAAAAGCTGTATGAAATTTTTCCAAACGTTAAGCATACTATAGCAAACAAAGGTAACATGAAAGTTTATAGAGTGTTATTCAAACGGAGATGAAAGAGCATGATTAACAAATTGAATAAAGGTAGAGACAGCCAATATTAGCAATATAGAATTTTCTAAATAAGACCATTCCCCCAAGCTGGAATTTTACAAAACAATATTAAGTTTGGATGGATTAATGTTGCATTATGATAGGTTAGTTATACCTGGCGCTGCCATTAGTCATTTTCTCACTTTAAACCCTGAAATGGTTAGTGACAAAAAATATCCAAAGGAATATTTTGATAATTATATTTCTATGCTAAAGGTGCAAGCTCAATTCATTTTTAAGAGTGGTTATTTTGGGACACAAAGTTGTTCTTGGGAAACTTTCTGATTATCCAGTTGGTGAAGGGGTTTCCTTTAGAACTTTAGCCTTTGTGCACCTATATCAAGATTACAACGAGATCTACAATATTTATGATAAACATATGCATCTACAACCACCCTTGTAATAATTTTATAAACAGGTAAAATAAGGGGGTTGAAGGTCTCGTGTGTGGTAATGTTATAGAGACTAATTGATCCAGGAGATTTCTCATATGACCATGGATCTGATTGGGTGTTAATGAAATAACTGCCATGCTCATCGATATGATCTCCCTTTTCAAATTCCACAGGTGTTTCTGTATGGATGTCTATAGGCAACAAGTTTATCTCTATTATTTCATGCCTATGACATTTATTGGATGTTTTATTTTCTAGGATTTCGCGTGAATTGATGTCTCTAAGGTTGGTCTCTTCTAAAGCTTCGTCTAAACTTGGGTGAGTTCTGTTTATTAAAGAAATTGATTTAAGCTCACCATTTAAATTTAGACCAAGTTTAGATGCTAGTGCTAAAGCTTCATCCTCTTCTATCCATTCTTTTACAATAACATATGTATTTCTAGTATGTTCTATGAATTTCTGCCATTGTCGTTGCTCTTCTTGGACATTCCTATAATCTTCATGACTCTTATTATTGAGATGTCTTGATAGATTTCTAGGGTTATTATGAAGTTTAGTAGAAAGAGCATAAAAAGATTCATTGAGGTCAAGGATGGGATTAGAGACATTTACTATGGGCATAGAAGGGGAGAAGATAGAATTTATTCCTAAGTGGCTTGGTTCTCTTTATATGGCATCACTTGACATGTCATCCTTGAACTCTTTCCAGTGTTTTTTAGGAGGGAAAGAAAGTTGACGACACTTTTTCTAAGATACTCTTCTGAGAAGATTTGATGTGTATTGATTTACGAGCATCTTAGCTAACTGGAAGTCTAAATCATCAAAGTGGAATTTCAAAGGTTTAGGATTGATAGCTAAATCTTGGGAATGAAATGATTGTGTTTTAGCTACCAAGACTTCCGTGTCTAGTTCGGGTGATAAGCCCTTCTCTTCATCGAGGAGCTTAGAATCGTTACCTACTTTCGAGCAGGGTTTATCCCGAATCATATTAATTAAACATGGGCGTAGCTCATAGCTAGGTGTTATAGGTTCATTAGATTTTGGTGGCCCGAAGCTTTCACGCATGCCATAAAGATAGATAGGAATGGAATTCAAAGCATCCATAAGGATGAACACAAAAATAATAAAGAGAATGAGATAAAATAAGAAAAGATAAAAGTATAATACAAGATTAAGCTAAACTAAGTCAAAATCAGCAAACCGTTCCCCCCGGCAACGGCGCCAAAAAATGCTTGTTGGTATACATTAATCGCACCCCATTAAATAAGATTTAAGTAAGATTATCCACAAGTTTCACAGATATCATACCCGATGTCACATTTTACCCGGAGGTTTTAATTATCGTATCCACAGAGAACAGTTGTGATGATGACAAAGTCTATAGACTTAACCCTACAATTAGGCTAGATAATATCAAGAAAGAGGAAATAGCTATTGAACTCTAGTTCTGACAACCGGTAAGCTTTGTATAATACCGTTCTAACTGGGCAAGTAACCCGAATAAGAGAAGAAACAGAGTAATCTCTACCAAGCACCTATAAGCCTATCAATCCTATC